>JACEEZ010013314.1:106523-121523 GCA_016584305.1 Chionoecetes opilio
TTTTTCGCTTTCTTAACCGAACTTTTGACGGGATATGCTCTCTCTCTCTCCCCTCTCTCTCTCTCTCTCTCTCTCTCTCTCTCTCTCTCTCTCTCTCTCTCTCTCTCTCTCTCTCTCTCTCTCTCTCTCTCTCTCAAGAAGGACATATAAGACAGGAGGACGGATAGACATAGTAAGGATTTAGACGTGAGGAAGAGGAGGAAGGAGGAGGAAGAGAAGGAGAGGAGGAGGAGGAGGAGGAGGAGGAGGAGGAGGAGGAGGAGGAGGAGGAGGAGGAGGAGGAGGAGGAGGAGGAGGAGGAGGAGGGAGGAGGAGGAGGAGGAGGAGGTATGGAAATGATACATTGTAAGATATGGGTAGGAAAATGGTGATTGATGTTGGTTTCGAGTTGGAGAGATGGTGATGGTGACGAGAATAAATGGTGACCCGCCCGGTGATAGTGAGCGATGATAGTGAAATGGGGATCATGAATTAGAGAAGATGAAGGCTGCAGTGAAGGAAAGGAATGTATTTTTATATCCAGAGAAGGGAAGGAAGACAAGAGATAGTTGTATGTTGGTGAGGCAAGGTATGTTGTTGTTTTTGTTGTTGTTGCGTGTGTGTGTGTTCATGTGTAATTCACCCATGGTCTTGTCCACGCGAGTCGGACTCGCGATCGCCAGTTTCACCCTCCCGATGCGAGCTTGGAGCTCATTATTACCGATCTTTCGGTAATACTAGGACCTCACACACCACACACACCCATCTCCTTGCTCAAGGGGGACAGTAACCACCCGAATTTGTCAGTGAAAAATCTCCGGGTGCAGTGGGGATTCGAACCGGGTACCACAGAATGGCAGGCCAACACGCTATCACACGTGTGTGTGTGTGTGTGTGTGTGTGTGTGTGTGTGTGTGTGTGTGTGTGTGTGTGTGTGTTGTGTGTGGTGTGTGTGTGTGTTGTGTGTGTGTGTGTGTGTGAGTGCGTGCGTGCTAGGGTACCATAACAACGTCTAGTGGGATACGGTTACTGAAAAAATTGCATCTAATTACATTGAATTCGTCGAAAAAAACACCATTCGACCCGCAGACGCCACACTCAACCCGAGGTGGTCCACGTTATTCACGTAATGGGTTTTATCTTATCTTTTTTATATACACAAATGGCCACCACATACCCACGGCGGCAAAATATATAGATATAAAAGAATGACTGACGCGCCACAAAGAACAGACGGGATGCAGTTTAGTGAATACCTTTGTCAGCCACGTATTCATTTAGAGTTAGTTTTGGCTTCTTTTATTGCTATTAATTCTTGCAGGTTCCTCCCAACCTTCCTACATTATGAATAGTGAATAAACATCTGCTAGAATATTACATCGATTATTCCTCTTGATTTTTACCACATTTCGTATCAGATGAAGATTATTTATCCGCCTCAACTTTGGGTTAAATGTTTTCATATTATTTTGATAGACTCGCTAAGTTTTTACTCCAAAGTCGACCTTTTCCTAAAGTGAATAATTTTAAGGCTGTCAATCTCTCTCTCTCTCTCTCTCTCTCTCTCTCTCTCTCTCTCTCTCTCTCTCTCTCTCTC
The DNA here is from genome assembly GCA_016584305.1 of Chionoecetes opilio. NCBI lineage: Eukaryota > Metazoa > Arthropoda > Malacostraca > Decapoda > Majidae > Chionoecetes > Chionoecetes opilio. The sequence goes on from JACEEZ010013314.1 coordinate 108,100, forward strand.
TCTCTCTCTCTCTCTCTCTCTCTCTCTCTCTCTCTCTCTCTCTCAACAGACCACTTTTAACTACCTTTACCACCGTTAAATCCTTAAAACAAAACAAAAATAATACTATAAGACTTAAACGTATAAATATGACCACACCCCTCTTCCCCTCTCCCCCCCAACACACACACACACACACACACACACGGTGGGATTATGAGTGAGCTGGTGTGGTCAGTGGTGGAGGTGGAGATGGAGGTGGAGGTAGTGGACGGGGTAGTGGAGGTAGTGCGGATCACGATACCTCCACCATTACCTGCCCGACACCTCCAATTATATATTATACCACGCCAGGTAAAAGCCCCGTTACGGTTTCTCGCGGGTCTAATCGCCTCTCAACTTCCTCCGCGCCGTGAAAGAGAAGAAAGATAATAAAAATAAAACAACAGCTGAAAAATGTGAGAGGATTCGGTTCTATCATAAATTTAGACAATGCTTTCCAACACGACCTGATATTAATCTAAATTTGTATAGATTACTATGATTTGGTAATGAGAGAAATGGGATGGCTATGTATGGATAGGAAGGGAGGGAGGGAGAGTGGGAGAAATGATGGAAATAAAGAGGAGGAGGAGGAGGAGATGAGGAGGAGGAGGAGAAGGAGGAGGAGGGTATTGGATGGAGGAAGATAAGGGAGTGTAGTGTTTGTGGTATTATCATTCTAATGTCCCGGGTATGTCCTATGAGCGTGTTTAGAGGGACGAAGGGAAGGTAATAGAGGGAGAAGGGAGAGATGGAGAACAGATAAGAAGGAGGGGATGAAGGAAATAAAAAAAAGGGCACAAAAAATAGACAAATATAATATGAAGGAGGGAAGAGGAGTGGCGAGAGAAGAGGAATGTCAAGGTCAAATAAAGAAAACACGCATATATAATAGGTAGTACACACACACACACACACACACACACACACACACACACACACACACACACACACACACACACACACACACACACACACACAATGAATAGCATGCAGGTGAAGAGGGAAAAACGCAAAAAAATTCACGTTTATCAGACTGAAAAGTAAAAAAATATCAATGATCAGAGGACAAGAAATGTTGATGAGGCAGCAGTGATCTTCAGCAGGTATGGCCGCTCACCTGTCGGGCTGAGGAGGGTGTAAACAGCTCCCCCCCCCCCTGTCCTGCCCCACCCCTCCCATTGCCCCGTCCCACCCCGCCAAGACCCGCTGAGGAGCCAGCGAGGCGCCATAAGGAATACTTTGTCGCGCGGGAGTCGAACTACGATCGGGGCTGTCGCGGCAGTGCTCCGGGAATCCACACTTGAAATATTAAAGAGAATTGGACGGCGGGCGGGAGGAGGAAGGAGGGCGAGGAGGTTACCTGACTAATTCTGTTCATTAACTAATTAGCTGATTAAAAAGTTTCCTTAGCCCTTCAGGAATAAATTAATTATTTAAACATAATTAAGGAATATTCAACGTATTTTTAATTAAGGCTAAGAAGCTGGAATTCTTGGGTTGCACAATATAGCGGTAAATAGTGGGCGGGACGGCAGCCTTTCACGCCAAACCCGCGCTGATTACTGTTCATTTGGGATGCATTACACACTTTTCAACGCGCCACCAGGGGTCGTGACGTCATGCGCGCCCCTTCCCCCCCTTACCTGTTCCCCTGCCAACACCTCCCCCCTGCCCCCACCTCCCCCCCTGCAACCACCTCCCCCCTCCTTTACCCCCCCCTGCCATCTCCCTACCTCCCCTACTTCCACCTCCCCCTTCCCTTACCCCCCATGTCACAACCTCCCCCCCTGCCATCTCCCTACCTCCCCTACCTCCCCCCTGCCACAACCTCCCCCTCCCTGTCACCACCTATGTGAACACGAAGGAAGAAATAGAAAAGAGAATAAATACTTCCTCTAAATATCTTCAACTGTATGTTTGACGAATTTGTGACCAGCTTGATTAGACCATCTCGCTCAAATTTTTCCTCCCTCCCTTCTTCCCTTCTTTCTTCCCTATTCCTACTTCCCTCCATCGTTCCTTCCTTCCTTCCTTCCTCCTCTTCTCTTATTTTACCTCTTCTCCTTCTCTCCATCATTCTCTCTCTCTCTCTCTCTCTCTCTCTCTCTCTCTCTCTCTCTCTCTCTCTCTCTCTCTCTCTCTCTCTCTCTCTCTCTCTCTCTCTCTCTCCTCTCTCTCTCTCTCTCTCTCTCTCCTCTCACTATGCCATTCTCCCTTTCTCCCTTTTTCCCTAACCTCCCTCTCTTTTATTTTCCTTTGCCTTCATTTTTTCGCTTTCGCTCTCCCAAAACCCAAAACTGGACACCCTCCTCTCTAAGTCCCTCTTTTTCAACACCTCTCAGAGACACATAAAGAGAAACAACGAAAAAAACAGAGTAAAAAACCACGAGACAAAGATACAGAAAAATGGGAGAGAGAAAAAAGGGGGTGAAAAAGTCCCTCAAATTTCTTTTCAAAACTGGACAGACGGACAGACAGACGGACACAAGGAGGAGGGAGGGAGGGGTAAGTGGGGAGGGTAGGGGCAGGGTTAGGGGGTAGGGCGCAAATCCACTTTTACCCCATTATTCTCATCAAAATCCTGGGTAGCAAAAACACCTGCGCTAATGAGGTTACCTGTGGCTGTGGGTGAAGGCTTGGTCACTCCGAAAGACTGGCATCAGAGGCCTTTCCACGCGGTTAGTATTAAATGTTGATATAATTAACTGTTTTCTATTTAATTTATGCGTCCCAACAACGTGACAGTGGGAGGCGGGGATCGAGTTAGGCGCGGCGGCGGTGCAAGACTTGTGCTTGTGTTTGTACGCCGCTTGTCTCTTTATTAGGTTTTATACAAATGTGCTGTTATCTGGCCTGGGATTTGGGAGGCCATTACCTGAGCAGCCAGGTGAGAGAGAGAGTGAGTGAAGGGGGGAGAGAGAGAGAGAGAGAGAGAGAGAGAGAGAGAGAGAGAGAGAGAGAGAGAGAGAGAGAGAGAGAGAGAGAGAGAGAGAGAGAGAGAGAGAGAGAGAGAGAGAGAGAGAGAGAGAGAGAGAGAGAGAGATGGTACTAATAATGTATGGTTAATATAAACGTAAAGAAAAAGTAAAATTGTAAAACATGTATAAAAAATAGGGTTTGGCTGCTTTTTTTTATTAGAAAAAATGTGATCCTTTATATATAATATGCTTTAGTTTTTAAACAAACAAATATATTTCTAGAAAATTACGTATTTATGAAAACAGTCTGAGATCACATACCTCCGCCATGGCTGAAAAATATTCGATATATACAATACACACAAATAAAATGAGATGATAAAGATTTTTCTGTTTACTATACACCAAGCTCTTACTTCAGTGTATCTTTCTCTAATTTCAGCTTGGCCTTCAAACCCTTGGCCAGCGGGTCTTGAGAGGAGGGTGGTGTTGGGCTCCACCTTGAGGGCGTAACACGCCAAGCCCTCCAGGATAATTTTGAATAAAATCCTGAATCTAGATCCGAATTCGGATCGACTCCAAACGTTAATCACTTTTAAATTAGGCCAAACTACAACTCTAGTACAAGTTTCATGCAAATTCGTTTGTAACTTTTTTGCGTAATTCTGCTAACAAACACACAAACAAAACACGAACTGATCACACATTACCTCCGTTACAGAGGTAACAAACAAGCACACACATACACACACACACGCACACACACACACACACACACACACACACACACACACACACACACACACACACCTCACACACACACACACACACACATACACACACACACACATCTGCGTGGTCTGATGGAAACATGTCCATCTGGCGTTCAACCGGACGCGAGTTCAAGGCCAGTTCAAGCTCTGAGGTCAAGTCACTGACCACATTACTCTCCCATTGAGGAAGGGGGTGGGCCGTGTGTGGTGTGTGAGGTCTCAACATTACCCAAAGATCGGTCTCTATGAGCTCTAAGCTCATAAGCTTTCCGGGAAGGTAATAGCTGAAAATTGCATATCCAGCGTGATCAGGTTGAGGGTGAATGACAAACGCACACACACACACAACCACAACCACACACACACACACACACACAACCACACACATACACGCATACACACACACACAAACACACACACACACACACAAACACACACACACACACACAAACATACACACACACAAACACACACACACACACACACATACACACACACACACATACTATACAAAGGTTCCCTACATTTTTTTTTACTCTACATGTTCCTCTTCTACCTCCTCCTCTCCCTTCATGAACACACTCCCCACTTCCCCAACATCCACCCTACAAAACATAACACCCACACTCTTAACCCAAACACCCTAATACTATACCACCACCACCACCTCCTCCTCCAAAATAACCCCCCACTACACCCTCCATCCCCTCCTCCTCCCCCAACTACTGCCTCCATCCCCTCCTACCCCAACATAACCCCCCACTACACCCTGCATCCCCTCCTACTCCAACATAACCCCCCATACATTCTCCCAACTCTCCTACTCCAACCTAACCCCCCCCTTACCTCCTCCATCACCTCCTCCTCCAACACATCCCCCCTACTACACCCTCGATCCCCCCCCCCCTCCAACATCCTCCCCACCCCCTAATACAACACTGCAGCCTTCCAATAATCATGATTAGAGGTGATGCCGTTAGCCTTCACAAAAAACTACATCGTTGTCATAAAATGTGGCCGTGGCAACACCAAGGCTGGGTGTCTCGTTCTCGCTAATCAGTCAAACAGTTTATGAGAATCTTGTGTCCCATAGCCATCCATTTACCTTATACTCTTCCCCCTTCCCCCCTCCCTCCATCCCCCACCTACCTTTAGTAAACTGCCCCCTTCCCCTCCTTCCTCCTACCCCTCCACCTTTAGTAAACTCTTCCCCCTTCCCCCCTTTCTCTTCCTTCATCCCCCTTCCACCTAGAGTAAATTCTTCCCCCTCTCCCTTCCTCCCTACCCCTCCCATCTTTAGTAAACTCTTCCCCATTCCCCCCTCCCCCCTTCCCCCCCTCATACCTGTACCCCCTCATGTGGAAACGAGGACGAACGGGAGAGGTAAAAATATTCCTGTAAAACAAAAATAAATAAAAAATAAATGTGTGAGTGGTTTAAGATTATGAGATTTTGCTGATTTTTTCTGTCTAATTTTTGTTGAAATTCGTTTTGGTTTTCTATTTATATTTCGGTTTTTTATTTTGTATTGAGTGAAATTTAATGTATTTCTTTCGTATTGTGTTCTTTATTATTTTTTAGTTCATTTCCTTTGCAAAAAACATTAATTTGCACACTAACCTTACACTGTTACATTTACTTTTTTATACAGACATTTATTCTACACTAGCCGCAAAGCCGCCCTCCGGGCGGACTTTTTGGCTAGCTCCTGCGGAGGGCTATTGGTGGGCCTTCGGCCCACCAAACATGGACTCTCCAGATAGCCCCTTCTAACTTTCCTGAAATCATGGATGTAGAAATGTATGTATTCCCCCCACCCATTCACTCACCCATTACCCATCACCCCCCCACCCATTCACTCACCCATTACCCATCACCCCCCACCCATTCACTACCCAACCTCACCCCCCACCATTCACTCACCCATTACCCATCACCCCCACCCATTCACTCACCCATTACCCATCACCCACCACCCATTCACTCACCCATTACCCATCACCCCCCACCCATTCACTCACCCATTACCCATCACCCCCCACCCATTCACTCACCCATTACCCATCACCCCCCACCCATTCACTCACCCATTACCCATCACCCCCCACCCATTCACTCACCCATTACCCATCACCCCCACCCATTCACTCACCCATTACCCATCACCCCCCACCCATTCACTCACCCATTACCCATCACCCCCACCCATTCACTCACCCATTACCCATCACCACACACCCATTCACTCACCCATTACCCATCACCCCCACCTATTCACTCACCATCCCATCACCCTCACCACCATCCCCACCCATCACATCACCCACCCATTCACTCACCCATCACCCCACACCCATTACCCATCACCCCACCCATTCACTCACCCATTACCCATCACCCTACATCAAGGCTTCCTCAATTCTCGCAACCCACTTTTGTTTTCACAATTCTCGCTAATAGGCTGCTAAAAAAAAAAAAAAAAAAAGTGATCGGATCATCTCATAAGTAGGCTTATGACCTTCCCCTGGTCAACCCGGTTCCAAAAATGTGCCATATGAGGTGTTTGCGCCACGGGGGGCGGAACCTATACCACACACACACACACACAGACAGACAGACAGACAGACACACTTTCGCTTATATTATTATAGATTACATTTTTTTCACATTTGTCAATTTAATTCATTTCAAATATGATCCTTATGTCATTATCATTCTTTGTTTTAGGTATTATCTCTTACTTCCATTATGTCTTGTATGTAATCGCATCTCACTTTCAATATAATGTATCTGGTTTGTCTATAATTCTATGTTCATATTTGTTGTCATATTAATCACCCTCTCCTCTTTATATTTAGAATGACATCAATCTCTTCCTAACATTTCCACATTCTTCCTGCCTCTCCTAGTATGTTTAGAATGACATCACTCCCTCCCTTCCTTCCTAACATTGCCACTTTCTTCCTGTCTCTGCTAGTATGTTTAGAATGACATCACTCCCTCCCTTCCTTCCTAACATTGCCACATTCTTCCTGTCTCTGCTCTGTAGTATGTTTAGAATGACATCAATCTCTTCCTAACATTGCCACATTCTTCCTGTCTCTGCTAGTATGTTTAGAATGACATCACTCTCTCCCTTCCTTCCTAACATTGCCACTTTCTTCCTGTCTCTGCTCTGTAGTATGTTTAGAATGACATCAATCTCATCCTAACATTGCCACATTCTTCCTGTCTCTCCTAGTATGTTGAGAATGACATCACTCCCTCTCTTCCTTCATAACATCCCCACATTCTTCCTTCACTTCCTACTGTTGTGTTTACTACTTGTCTATTCCCTCAATCCTTCCCTTCCTTCCCTACATCTATAGAGTGGGAGGAAGGACTATAATTGGTCCCAGGAGAGGAAAAGAATGAAAGAAGGAAGGGGAACACTACACTCACTTAGTAATTAATAGCATGACCCTCCCCTTAACACACACACACACACACACACACACACACACACACACACACACACACACACACACACACACACACACACACACACACACACACGCACACACGCACACACACACATACATACACACACAAACACACACACACACACCAGAGGTGGGCACTTCCGCAAACACTTCCGCAAACCGCATTCGTTTGCGGATGTGCGGAAGTGTAAATGTTTGCGGATTTGCCATTGCGGAACTACTTCCGCAAACTCAAATATGTCCGCAAATTCCGTATGTTTCCTTATAAAAGCCTTTTACTCCGTAACTATTAGGCCTAGATTAAAAATGCATAGAAGCAAAGTTGCTAAGGTTGATGTGTTCTATCCAATGCCCTTATCAGAAGTCAATTATCTCTTGTAGATTTTGAGATATTCAATAGTATGTAAAAAATACACCAATACAATTTTCTCACTTATTCAAACTCTACATTCATTTTGCTATGACTCATCAGAAAGGCCTGCTAAAGCTCTATCTTTACTCTATCCTAGAAATTTCCGGTAAACATCATATATTTCGAGTTATTTAAGAAAATAAGATTTTTTACTGCAAATCAAAGGTGTACCCCTTTTTTGAGATACCTATTATATCAATAGGTAAAACACCTTAAGCTTAACGTTTGTTTGTTGTTACCCTATTAATGTTTCCTCTAGGACTAATAATTTAATTGGCAAAACAAAAAAATTTAAACCTAACCTCACCAAACTTTAATATATAAGATCCAGGTATTTTCACATAATTTATTAAAGTATCTCTCAGGAGATTATTAGGGGTATATTATTTATTGTACCTCTATTAAGGGTATATAATATCCTACCCCTATTATTATATATACTCTTAATAGGGATTATTATATAGGGTATTAATATCACAGATATATTTCACCCTATGTTTCCTTATAAAAGCATTTCACTCCGTAACTATTAGGCCTAGAGGAAAAACGCATAGAAGCAAAGTTGTTAAGCTTGATGTGCTTTATTCAAATCCATTATCAAAAGGCAATTACCTGTTGTAGATATTGAGATATTTAATGTTATGTCAAAAATTCACCAATAGGATTTTTTCACTTATGAAAGTCGTCGAAAACGTTTTCGAGTTTTGGTCACCTAGTAACGGATTCAAGCTGGAAAGCGAAGATTGAAAAAAGAAATAGGGAAAAACTGGTTCACAAATATGGTGGTAAATGATTGGAACGGACTGAATAGACGTTAGGTAGTTAGTGCGGAGTCATTAGAGAGCTTTAAAAGGAGGCTAGATATATTCATGGATGGGGATGAAAGGTGGATGTAGGTAGTGTTAAGAAGTAACAGGAACTACCACGTATAGGTCTCACGGCCTCTTGTATTTTCTTTATTTTCTAATGTTCTTATGTTCTTATTTGGGAAGCGGTAGCAGAGTGGTTAGCGTCTCCGAAAGGCGTTCTCGGTGACCCGAGTTCGATCCCCGATGAGAACCAAAATCCATTAATAACTTTCTGTACCGTCGAGTGTCCTAAGAATACCCACACGCTGCCCATTAACTCTACCTTCGATTGCGAGTGCATCGGAGGATACAGGGGGGCGGCATGAGCCTCTAATCACAGGCGTCACTATAAAAATCGCCAACTCGGGCGGGGGCCAACCATCACAGCCCTCAAGTGAACATCCAGGGCCTACCATCTCATCCCTGGAGGTCACTGCCTAACAATTGCTATAGGCCAAGATGTAAAAAAAAAAAACTTATTTTACCCCTTAGTGTGCACTTAAATTGATATATTTAGCGATTGGTCACAATGAGGTGCAGGTAAAAAAATGTGAGCTATAACATCTGTGGGGCGCTGAGGGGTAAGAATAAACAAAATGTTAATACATATATATATATATATATATATATATATATATATATATATATATATATATATATATATATATATATATATATATATATATATATATATATATTTATATATATATATATATATATATATATATATATATATATATATATATATTATATATATATATATATATATATATATTATATATATATATATATATATATATATATATATATATATATATATATATATATATATATATATATATATATATATATATCATAAGTGATTTAGTAAATAATATATAAATTTATTACCACAAAGTTCTTTACCTCTATTTTTGCAATATATGCAGAAAAAATATCACATAATTGGTTTGCGGATTTGCGGACTTGCGGTTGCGAAAGTGTGAACTTCAAGAAATTTGCGGACTTGTGGTTGCGAAACGTAAGGATTGGGGTTTGCGGAATTGCGTTTGCGGAAGTGGATTTTCGTTTGCGGTGCCCACCTCTGACACACACACACACACACAAGGATACTAAGGATAAATGATAAAATGTGGATATGGAGACGGGGCCATACGAGTGTAGATCAGGCCCTGTAAAATACAACTAGATGAATACACACACACACACACACAGACACACACAGACACACACACACACACACACACACACACACACACACACACACACACACAGTTAATCACGGTTGCTAAAGAGTTGTGGAGGAAAAAAAACATGGAAACCACCAGATCGCGTCGTCTCCCCAAGGCCTCGGGTCCTGCCTCCGTCGGGTCTCCAGGCGCTTAATTGCGTCACCTGCATAATGGATGTCAAATGCGCTTGGGTTCCGAGGTCCGCAAACACACATCAACGTTCTTTGCTGTTCCATGTAGTAATTATTATTAGTGATTGGATACTGGAAAATTGTTTGGTTCGTTCTCTCTCTCTCTCTCTCTCTCTCTCTCTCTCTCTCTCTCTCTCTCTCTCTCTCTCTCTCTCTCTCTCTCTCTCTCTCTCTCTCTCTCTCTCTCTCTCTCTCTCTCTCTCTCTCTCTCTCTCAAGATAAAAATAATAGTCCTTTCCTTTGATCCAAACACTATCACGAGACTAAATCTTACAAAAATATCATACGTGAAAATTACCTTCCAAGTTTCCTTTTTGTATTAGATCAGTGGTCCCCAAAGTGGTCAATATCGAACCCCCGCCCCAGGGATCGATGAGCCCTTCTATAGGGGTCGATAAAGGCCTTGGAGGTCAAAAGGAGGTCGTTAAATACCTATGTCGTCAAAAGGAGGTCGATACCGAAAAGTCGAGATAAGGTCGATCAAACATTTGGCGTAAGTAGCTGATATTCGGACAAGTCTTTTAATAATATACCATACATTTTATATCATTATATATATATCATCTATATCAACCGTCTATATCACACTATAACCACACACTTAACCATCTTTAACATCACGCCCACAACTGTATCCACCACTATTACTACACCTACACCACCACAACACCACCATCTCCACCACCCTCAACATACCACACCACCCAAACTATACCCACACCACTATTACTACACCTACACCACATCAACACACTTAACTATCTTCAACATCACCCCCACAACTTTACCCACCAGTATTACTACACCTACTACACCACCTCACCTACACCCCCCATCACCACCACCTCCAACAAACCACACCATCCACACTATACCCACACCACTATTACACACCTACACCAACACAACACACCTACACACACCGTCACCACCACCCCCACAACTTTATCCACCACCATTACACACCTACACCACCACAACACACCCACATCCACCGTCACCATCACCCCAACATCTTTACCCAACACTATTACTACACCCCCTCACCTACACCCCCCATCACCACCACCCCCAACAAACCACACCATCCACACTATACCCACACCACTATTACTACACCTACACCAAACACAACACACCCACACCCACCATCACCACCACCCCAACATCTTTACCCAACACTATTATTACACCACCTCACCTACACCCCCCATCACCACCACCCCCAACATACTACACCATTCACACTATACCTACACCACCACAACACACCTACACCACCACAACACACCTACACCCACCATCACCACCACCCCAACATCTTTACCCACCACTATTACTACACCACCTCACCTACACCCACCATCACCACCACCCCCAACATATCACACCATCCACACTATACCTACACCACCACAACACACCTACACCACCACAACACACCCACACCCACCATCACCACCACCCCAACATCTTTACCCACCACTATTACTACACCACCTCACCTACATCCACCATCACCACCACCCCCAACATACCACACCATCACCACCACCCCCAACATACCACACCATCCACACTATACCTACACCACCAGCACCTACCATAGCCCCCCCTTCACCCCCCCCCCCCGCAACACTGATCGTCAATACCCGCTTCATTTCAGCTGAAGTGTTGAGTCACCGATCATTACAACGCGAGTCGGGGTGATGAGCGAGCAATACATTACAAAACAGGCCTATTTAAATATCAAAACGCGGCCTAAACCAGTGCCACAAAAACGACATAGGGGAGTCCATAGGAGGATTTTAAATTAACGAAGGCCTTCCAACCTCATTTTTGTTTGAGTTCCTCTAATACCAAGTTCGTATTAACCACCAGCACAACGCTCATAATTCGCTAAACGTTAGGTTATTAAATGCTTGCTGGGAGTGATTATTTTTTTTGTGTGTGTGAGTATGAATGACTGTTTTTGTGTGTGTATGAATGACTCTGGTTTTGTGTGTGTGTATGAATGATTCTGGTTTTGTGTGTGTGTATGAATGATTCTGGTTTTGTGTGTGTGTATGAATGATTCTGGTTTTGTGTGTGTGTATGAATGATTCTGGTTTTGTGTGTGTGTATGAATGACTCTGGTTTTGTGTGTGTGTGTGTATGAATGACTCTGGTTTTGTGTGTGTGTGTATGAATGATTCTGGTTTTGTGTGTGTGTATGAATGATTCTGGTTTTGCGTGTGTGTATGAATGATTCTGGTTTTGTGTGTGTGTATGAATGATTCTGGTTTTGTGTGTGTGTGTGTATGAATGATTCTGGTTTTGCGTGTGTGTGTATGAATGATTCTGGTTTTGTGTGTGTGTATGAATGATTCTGGTTTTGTGTGTGTGTGTATGAATGACTCTGGTTTTGTGTGTGTGTGTGTATGAATGATTCTGGTTTTGTGTGTGTGTGTGTATGACTGATTCTGGTTTTGTGTGTGTGTGTGTATGAATGATTCTGGTTTTGTGTGTGTGTATGAATGATTCTGGTTTTGTGTGTGTGTATGAATGATTCTGGTTTTGTGTGTGTGTGTATGAATGATTCTGGTTTTGTGTGTGTATGACTGATTCTGGTTGTGTGTGTGTGTATGAATGATTCTGGTTTGTGTGTGTGTGTATGAATGATTCTGGTTGTGTTGTGTGTGTGTATGAATGATTCTGGTTTTGTGTGTGTGTGTGTATGAATGATTCTGGTTTTGTGTGTGTGTGTATGAATGACTCTGGTTTTGTGTGTGTGTGTATGAATGATTCTGGTTTTGTGTGTGTGTATGAATGATTCTGGTTTTGTGTGTGTGTGTATGAATGACTCTGGTTTTGTGTGTGTGTGTATGAATGATTCTGGTTTTGTGTGTGTGTATGAATGACTCTGGTTTTGTGTGTGTGTGTATGAATGATTCTGGTTTTGTGTGTGTGTGTGAATGATTCTGGTTTTGTGTGTGTATGAATGATTCTGGTTTTGTGTGTGTGTGTATGAATGAGTTTTTGTGTGTGTGTATGAATGACAGTGTTTTTGTGTTGGGACTGTTATGGAAAATAGAGGTAAGCTTAATTAATGTAGGGTATGTGGAAAGCATATCATTATCATCATTCTTGTAAAATCTGCCACAGTTAATGATCTTGTATATTCATATGTATAATTCGTATTTTTTCTAATCTATGTTGCTATGAGTTCCTACCTTCCTTCTTATACTTCTTTTGTTTACTTCTTAGACTAACTATTGCATTACTGACTGATGTATTTAAAGGTACGATCTATTCTTATTTCCTTCCTCCTTTTCTTCTTCTCCTTCTTGGATCAACAATTTAAGGGACGTACAAATAAATCTAATTCGAGAGGTTCGCTACTAAATAACAGGCGAAGAACCATTACCCATAGTAGTCTCCCCTACCTCCTTTCTCTCCCTCCTACTTTCCCTTTCTCTCTCCCTCGCCCATTACAGGAAAACCCGAAATTAGAAAGCAAGGAACAGATCAAAGAACACACACAAAACCCTGATTATGGAGACTG
>JACEEZ010013314.1:131523-141523 GCA_016584305.1 Chionoecetes opilio
TGCTACAACAAATGAAAGACGCGTCACCGTTCAGACCGCCTCGATAGCACGGTGGCATTTTCCCCAACTCTAAGCCAGTAAGTGGCTGCCTGGTGAAGACGCTTGGTTGTAGCTTCGAAACTAACCATAGAATTAACGACTAACCTCAAAAATACCCTCATTGTGATTCCCACACAAAGTTACCATTACAAGTCCAGGAAACCTACCCTAACCTGCCCGTAACCTAACCTGACGTGTTCAAGTGTAAACGCGACGTACTGTTCCAGGAAACGGGACTATGCAGCCCGGCGGTACGGACGTCACCACGGCGCCGCAATACACGTCATAATGATCACCATAAAGACATCGCTTCCGGCACCACGACGGCAGGGGACGCGAGGGAGCAGTGAGGAAACTAACATCATGAGAAAAAAAATACCACAAACAAACACACACACACACACAACTCGAGGTACTCCTATAGTGCGACCACTCCTAAATCCTCCGTCCTGAGTGCTGTTCCCCTAAATATCCTTGCTGAAATCGTCGCCTCATACCCTCCACCCCGTTAACTACTGTGACATCTAACTGCTTGATACTGACGGGCTCTTAGAAAGCCCGTGCCTTCCTACAATGGAAGTGCATTAAAAAAAAAAAAAAAAAAAAAAAAAAAAACTCCTAAATGGCGGTTGGGGTGCGGTCAGGCTGGGTCAACACCTGTGTACATCGTTGCCATGTTACGTTTAAATTGTATTAGTATGTGTTTATCATATTTGTGATGTCTTTTTATATATATCACAGAAGTTACGCGTCGCATGTTTGGTCAAGGTGGCACCACTGGCATCACACAGTGGCATCAGCCTGACCGCACCCCACCCGCCATTTAAGAGTGGTCTCACTATAGTGGTTAGCACGCTCAGTTTATCACACTGTGTAGTGGCACCAATGCCACTACACAGTGGCATCAGCCTGACCGCACCCCACCCGCCATTTAAGAGTGGTCTCACTATAGTGGTTAGCACGCTCAGTTTTACATGGGTAGTGTCAAATCTATGATATAAAAGGTTTTTTCCTTTCTATAGTTTCTTCAACCTGTTCCAGTTGTACACGTAAAAAAAGGATGAATAAAAGATATGATGATGATGATGATGATGATGATGATAATGATGATGCAGTAATGCAGTAATGCAGGAGTACCAGTTACCACAAGGTCTCTCTCTCTCTCTCTCTCTCTCTCTCTCTCTCTCTCTCTCTCTCTCTCTCTCTCTCTCTCTCTCTCTCTCTCTCTCTTACATTGCATCTCAAATCTCTTGTTTCAAGACAGAGAGAATGAGAGAAAAAAAGATAGAGAGAGAGAGAGAGAGAGAGAGAGAGAGAGAGAGAGAGAGAGAGAGAGAGAGAGAGAGAGAGAGAGAGAGAGAGAGAGAGCAACGCAGGTCTTGTTACTCTTCATTAGCAAGAAAATGCGTTACAGGGAAGCAGGAGACACGGAGCAGAAAAACTACACATTATATCCCCTTGCACTTTAATTAATGATTTGAGTCCACTTGACGAAAAAAAGGTCGGAAACTCCATCTTTCTATTGCCAGAAGGGGGGAGGGAGGAGGCAGGGAGGGGGAGGGGAGGGAAGGAGGGAGGGAGAGAGCGAGGGGGGAAGGAGCGAATGAGGGAATGAATGTGGGAGGGAGAGAGGGAGGGAGGGAAGAGGGGGAGAGAGGGGGGGAGGAGAGAATGAGGGAATGAGGGAGGGAGAAAGCGAGGGGGGAAGAAGAGAGAGAGGGAGGGAGGGAAGGAGGGAGGGAAGGAGGGAGAGAGGAGAGAAGGAGGGAGGGAGGGAGGGATATCAAGGGTCAGGGAGAGAGAGAGAGAGAGAGAGAGAGAGAGAGAGAGAGAGAGAGAGAGAGAGAGAGAGAGAGAGAGAGAGAGAGAGAGAGAGAGAGAGAGAGAATACAAAATGTCGTTGTTGCCAATTAGTAGGATTTTGCTTTCTCTTTCTATTTCTATTTCTCTCATTCTAATTTCTCTATTCTTACAAAAACTCGTATCTTAATGTTGCCCTTTTACCTGTTTTAAGCGAGACTTGTTTTCTTAATTATTTCCTGGTAGGTTGTTTGTATGTACAGGGGAAGGGAAACGCTTGAAAGAACAGCAAGATTACTTACCATTTATTTATGGCGTGTTTTTGTTTATTATGTGTGTGTTTATTTATTATACCAGAACTACTACTACTACTACTACTACTACTACTTACCCACTACTACTTAACTCCTACTATCTACCTACTACTACCTAACTTCCTCTACTACTACTACTACTACCCAACCCCCACCTCTACTACTACTCCTACTACATACACTAATACTACGACTACTATTTTACTACTTAACTAACTTCCTAACTAACACTTACTACCTGGAAATAACTACTAAGCTACTACTTACTCCTAATCTAACTTTATACTCCTCTACTTCCTACTTCTCCTCGACTTCCTACTTTTTTCATGCTAACTATTACTACTCACTACTAACTACTATACTCCTACTACTACGACTACCATACACTACACTACTACACTACTACCGACTACTATTACGACTACTACTCCCTACTACTACTACTACTACTACTACTACTACTCACTACTACTAGCTACTTTCTATACTACTACTTACTACTACTACTACTACTCTACTACTACTACTCCTACTACTACGAACTACTACTACTACTACTACTACTACTACTCCTAATCTACTACTACTCCTTCTACTACTACTACTACTCCTACTACTACTACTGATTACTACTACTACTCGACTATTACTACTACACACTACTACTAACTACTGACTACTTACTATTATACTACCACTACTCAACTACTACCACTACTACTATTACTACTACCACTACTACTACTACTTATTACTCCTACTACTACTAATTACTAACCACTATAACTACTACTATTACTACACTACTACTACTACTACTACTACCACTACTACTACTACTATTACTACTACTACTACTACTACTACTATACTACTACTACTACTATATTACTACTACTACAATACTCCACTACTACTATTACTCCTCCTCCTACTACTAATCCTACTACTACTGACTACCACTACTACTACTACTACTAATATAATACATAATGACAATAATAATAGTAATACATTAGCTAATGTAATATAGTACATAATAGTAAACATAAGAACAATTATAACAATAAATTAGTTATAAAAAGAAATCAGCAAAAACAATTAATTTTCCACACGCAAAAAAAACAGTGAGCTAAATTTTTCACAATATTTCATCGCCAGAGAGAGAGAGAGAGAGAGAGAGAGAGAGAGAGAGAGAGAGTGAGAGAGAGTGAGATAGCACAGAGGAGAGAGAGAGAAGAGGAGAGGAGAGAGAAGAGAAGAGAGAGAGAAAGAGAGAGGAGAGAGAGAGAGAGAGAGAGAGGAGAGAGAGAGAGAGAGAAAGAGAGAGAAGAGAGAGAGAGAGAGAGAGGAGAAAGAGAGAGAGAGAGAGAGAGAGAGAGAGAGAGAGAGAGTGAGAGGAGAACAGAGAGAGAGAGAGACCCAAACGGTGGAAAAAGATAGAGAGAGAGAGAGAGAGAGAGAGAGAGAGAGAGAGAGGAGAGAGGAGAGAGAGAGGAAGAGAGAGAGAGAGAGAGAAAGAGAGAGACCCAACGAGGAACCACTGCAGGCCCATCATTTCAATATTACCAATACACGGTAAACGCGTCTCGTATTTAAACGTGCAAAGACCAAGAGCGCTTTTTCCCTTGCTTTTTTTTTCGAACTCCGAATTGCGGGCGCCGGCGGTCGGTTATCTGTGACACGGTTAGGAAGGGACAGGACACTAAAACATGCACGTGAAAATCAATAGAGAAAATAAAGTATGTAAAAAAATTCGATGCTGCTTATGTTAAATTTTTGTCTGTCTGTGATTTTTTGCTTTTAATTTGATTTGTGTCTGTCTTGCTATTTGTTTTGTTCGAGTTGTGTTTCGTCCTCCTCTCTCTCTCTCTCCCTCTCTCTCTCCTTCTCTCTCATCTCATCTCTCTCTCTTTCTTCTCTCCCTCTCTCTCAATCTCTCTCTCTCCTCTCTCTCTCCTCCTCGTTTCCTCTCTCTCTCGATCCAGATCTCTAAAGTTTACCAGTCTAATTAATTGGCGAATTATATTCCTTATTTTTTCTCCAGTAATTTTCTTCCCTTCTCTTTCGCTTCGCTTCTCATCTCTATCTCCTCTCTCCTCTCTCTGCTCCTCTCTCCCTCCTCTCCCTCGTTCTCTCTCATCTCCTCATCTCTCCTCTCTCTCACCTCGTCGTCTCTCGCGATCATCCGCTCAATCAACTCGCGTCGAAGATCAATTCCCATCCTCCTCCGATCGACTCCTCTCGCGATCATCTCTCGCTCTCTCTCTCTCGCACGTCTCTCCTCTCTCGACCTCTCTCTCTCGCCTCACTCCTCTCTCTCCCCACTCTCTCTCCTCTCTCCTCATTCCATCCCGCGTCGGTCTCCTCATCCTCTCCTCCTCCTCCCAGTCCCAAACTCTCTCGGCTTCCTCTCTCATCGTTTTTCTTGTCTCTCACCTCTCCCTCCATCGCTCGCTCCTCTCTCTATCAGTCTCTCTCCCCTCTCTCTCTCTCTCTCTAGTTTCCAGTCTAATTGCGGATTAGATTCCTTATTCGCCAGGTAATTCCCTCTTTCCTTTCGCTCTCCTCTCTCTCCTCTCTCTCTCTCTATCTCCCACGCTCATCTGCTCCTCATGGCCTTCTCACTCCTCCTCTACCTCCACCGTTCCTTTGTTTCCCTCTCGAACATCTCAGCCTCCTCTCCCTCTCGTCGTTCTCCTCCTCACAGTCCTCATCCTCCTCCATCGTCTCTCTCTCTCGTCTCTACCGTCTGACCTCGTCGTCCGCATCGTCTCTCTCTCTCTCTCCTCCCCTCATCCCCCCCTCCATCTCTCCTCATCTCTCCCCCCCCTACTCCCCTCTCTCTCTCCCCCCCTCCACTCCCTCTCTCTCTCTCTCGTCGCGGCGGGAAATGCGTCCAGGCAGATTGAGCGCGAATCAAAATGAAATAATATCAAGAACACAAGTCCATACGATTCTTCGGCAACAATATTTTGGAAATTTTGACCAATGATTCGAGGTTTCTGTTTGCCTCGAAATGCTCAGAATCCGACACTTTGAAGCTTCGAATAGAAACTCAAGAGCAATTTTCCTTCCTTTCCTTACTACAATTGTTCCTGAGGTGTCAAATTTTCTTGTCATTATTTTTTTTAGGATATATGATGATGTGTTTTGTTTGTTTGATTATTATTTATTTGTTGATTTGTAATTTGATTTATATTTATTTGAGTTTGAAGTTGTATATGTTTTGTTATGGTTCATATATATCCAAGTATTTATTGGTTAGTTCATAAAGTTTGTGTATTTGTGTACATAAATATTTTCCTGTCCATTTGTCTATGTGGTAATTTATTCATGTGTGTGTGTGTGTGTGTGTGTGTGTGTGTGTGTGTGTGTGTGTGTGTGTGTGTGTGTGTGTGTGTGTGTGTGTGTGTGTGTGTGTGTGTGTGTGTGTGTGTGTGTGTGTGTGTGTGTGTGTGTGTGTGTGTGTGTGTGTGTGTGTGTGTGTGTGTATTTTACCTGTTTATTATTCTTTATATATCTACCTATAAACCCATTCTTTCATATATCTACTTATCAATATATATCTACCTATCCGCCTATCCCTTATTAATTTCCGTCTATCTACCTCTTTAAGGACACACTAATCTACCTATATATCTATCCATACATTTATATACATTGCTTACCTTTCGTCTAACTTTATTTCTGTCTATGCTTTTTCATCAATTTACCAATTTACGATTTTTTTTGGTTTTATATATCTATTTGTTAATCTTTCTATCTGTCTGTCTGTCTGTCTGTCTGTCTGTCTGTCTGTCTGTCTGTCTCCGTACATTTATATATTTGCTAACCTTTCGTCTAAACTGTTTATTTTCCTGTCTATGTTTTTTCATCCATTTACCAATCTACTAATCTTTCCTGTTTGATCTATCTGTCTGTCTATCTGTCTGTCTGTCTATCTATCTGACTCTATCTATCTGTTTCTCTATCTATCTATCTGTCTCTATCTAGCTATCTGTCTATATCTATCTGTCTGCCCATCTATTTATATCTGTCTCTATCTATATGTCTGTCCATTTATTTCTATCTGTCTCTATCTATATATCTGTCCATCTATTTATATCTGTCTCTCTATCTATCTATCTATCTAGCTGTCTGTCTGTCTGTCTGTGTATGTGCGCGGCCGTCAATCTTCCTGTCTGTAATAAATGTAACACAATTGCAAAACTTTTCCACGCAACACGCGACTAACCTTCATCAGGGCGACTCGTTTCTTTTTGTTTCCGTTTCCCACAACATTCGCTCACCGCCACATCGATTCGCCACTTAATCCCATTAGATATAAAAGCAGAGGAAAGTGATTTATTATTTTTTTTTGTTATCATTCTCTCTTAATCACTATTCTCGTCATTATGAATACATATCGTTCACTGCACCGATGAATTTGGCGATGTGGTGCGAGCTGCGAACGATGGTTTCTGCAATAATGTGGTGATTTTACTCATTTTATTGTCGTTTGTGCCTCTTTCAGTTTTAGTTTTGTCATTATATCTTAAGTTTCATTATCATTAGCAAGGTATTAGTATTAGTTGAAATATGATCTATTATATTGCATGTTTTATTTCCTTTAATACCAAAACGATTCTATTAATTTCTAAAACATCTAATTTCCAACCTTCTAAAACATTTAATTTCCAACGTTCTAAAACATTTAATTTCCAACGTTCTATAACATCTAATTTCCAACGTTCTGAAACATCTAATTTCCAACGTTCTATAACATCTAATTTTTAACATTCTAAAACATCTTATTTCCAACGTTCAAAAACATCTAATTTCCAACGTTCTAAAACATCTAATTTCCAACGTTCTAAAACATCTAATTTCCAACGTTCAAAAACATCTAATTTCCAACGTTCAAAAACATCTAATTTCCAACGTTCAAAAACATCTAATTTCCAACGTTCTATAACATCTAATTTCCAACGTTCTAAAACATCTAATTTCCAACGTTCTAAAACATCTAATTTCAACGTTCTAAAACATCTAATTTCCAACGTTCTAAAACATCTAATTTCCAACGTTCTAAAACATCTAATTTTCAACGTTCTAAAACATATAATTTCCAACGTTCTAAAACATCTAATTTCCAACGTTCTAAAACATCTAATTTCCAACGTTCTAAAAGATCTAATTTCAAACGTTCTAAAAGATCTAATTTCAAACGTTCTAAAACATCTAATTTCAAACGTTCTAAAAGATCTAATTTCTAACGTTCTGAAACATCTAATTTCCAACGTTCTAAAACATCTAATTTCCAACGTTCTAAAACATCTAGTTTCTAACATTCTAAAACATCTAATTTCCAACGTTCAAAAACATCTAATTTCCAACGTTCTAAAACATCTAATTTCCAACGTCCTGAAACATCTAATTTCCAACATTCTAAAACATCTAATTTCCAACATTCTAAAACATCTAATTTCCAACGTTCAAAAACATCTAATTTCCAACGTTCAAAAACATCTAATTTCCAACGTTCAAAAACATCTAATTTCCAACGTTCTATAACATCTAATTTCCAACGTTCTAAAACATCTAATTTCCAACGTTCTAAAACATCTAATTTTTAACGTTCTAAAACATCTAATTTCCAACGTTCTAAAACATCTAATTTCCAACGTTCTAAAACATTTAATTTCCAACGTTCTAAAACATCTAATTTCCAACGTTCTAAAACATCTAATTTCCAACGTTCTAAAACATCTAATTTCCAACGTTCTAAAACATCTAATTTCTAACATTCTAAAACATCTAATTTCCAACTTTCAAAAACATCTAATTTCCAACGTTCTAAAACATCTAATTTCCAACATTCTGAAACATCTAATTTCCAACGTTCTAAAACATCTAATTTCCAACATTCTAAAACATCTAATTTCCAACGTTCTAAAACATCTAATTTCCAACATTCAAAAACATCTAATTTTCAACATTCTAAAACATCTAATTTCCAACGTTCTAAAACATCTAATTTCCAACATTCTGAAACATCTAATTTTCAACGCTCTAAAACATCTAATTTTCTACGTTCTAAAACATTTAATTTCCAACGTTCTAAAACATTTAATTTCCAACGTTCTAAAACATCTAATTTCCAACGTTCTGAAACATATAATTTCCAACGTTCTAAAACATATAATTTCCAACGTTCTAAAACATCTAATTTCAAACGTTCTAAAACATCTAATTTCCAACGTTCTATAACATCTAATTTCAAACGTTCTAAAACATCTAATTTCAAACGTTCTAAAAGATCTAATTTCCAACGTTCTAAAAGATCTAATTTCTAACGTTCTGAAACATCTAATTTCCAACGTTCTAAAACATCTAATTTCCAACGTTCTAAAACATCTAATTTCTAACATTCTAAAACATCTAATTTCCAACGTTCAAAAAAGTCTAATTTCCAACGTTCTAAAACATCTAATTTCCAACGTTCTGAAACATCAAATTTCCAACGTTCTAAAACATCTAATTTCCAACGTTCTGAAACATTTAATTTCCAACTTTCTAAAACATCTAATTTTCAACGCTCTAAAACATCTAATTTCCAACGTTCTAAAACATTTAATTTCCAACGTTCTAAAACATTTAATTTCCAATGTTCTAAAACATCTAATTTCCAACGTTCTAAAACATCTAATTTCCAACGTTCTAAAACATCTAATTTCCAACGTTCTAAAACATCTAATTTCAAACGTTCTAAAACATATAATTTCCAACGTTCTAAAACATCTAATTTCAAACGTTCTAAAACATCTAATTTCAAACGTTCTAAAACATCTAATTTCAAACGTTCTAAAACATCTAATTTCAAACGTTCTAAAAGATCTAATTTCCAACGTTCTAAAAGATCTAATTTCTAACGTTCTGAAACATCTAATTTCCAACGTTCTAAAACATCTAATTTCCAACGTTCTAAAACATCTAATTTCTAACATTCTAAAACATCTAATTTCCAACGTTCAAAAAAGTCCAATTTCCAACGTTCTAAAACATCTAATTTCCAACGTTCTGAAACATCAAATTTCCAACGTTCTAAAACATCTAATTTCCAACGTTCTGAAACATTTAATTTCCAACTTTCTAAAACATCTAATTTCAACGCTTAACTCATTTCCAACGTTCTAAAACATTTAATTTCCAACGTTCTAAAACATTTAATTTCCAACGTTCTAAAACATCTAATTTCCAACGTTCTGAAACATCTAATTTTCAACGTTCTAAAACATCTAATTTCCAACGTTCTAAAATATCTAATTTCCAACATTCTAAAACATCTAATTTCCAAAGTTCTAAAACATTTAATTTCCAACATTCTAAAACATATAATGTCCAACGTTCTAAAACATCTAATTTTCAACGTTCTAAAACATCTAATTTCCAACGTTCTAAAACATCTAATTTCCAACGTTCTAACACATCTAATTTCCAACGTTCTGAAACATCTAATTTATAACGTTCTAAAACATCTAATTTCCAACGTTCTGAAACATCTAATTGCCAACGTTCTGTAACATCTAATTTCCAACGTTCTAAAACATTTAATTTCCAACGTTCTGAAACATCTAATTTCCAACGTTCTAAAACATCTAATTTCCAACGTTCTAAAACATCTAATTTCCAACGTTCTGAAACATCTAATTTCCAACGTTCTAAAACATTTAATTTCCAACGTTCTAAAACATCTAATTTCCAACGTTCTAAAACATTTAATTTCCAACGTTCTAAAACATCTAATTTCCAACGTTCTAAAACATCTAATTTCCAACGTTCTAAAACATCTAATTTCCAACGTT
>JACEEZ010013314.1:151523-154023 GCA_016584305.1 Chionoecetes opilio
TAAAAGGGATAAACAGATAAAACCAAAAAAAGATAGATACAATGAGTTACTATTTTTTTCTTTATATACTAAGTTCACGTCTTTTTTAGCAACTTGTATTAATATAAATTCAATAATGCGACCTAAACATTAAAGGGATAAACTGATAATAACCTAAAAAAAAAAAGATAAATACAGATTTTACGGTGAAGAACAGAACGAATTACTATTTCCTTTTCTATTCACTAGGATCATATCGTCATCTTTTAGCAACTTGTGACAGAAGAAATAAAATAATGTGTAATAAGAAAAAGACGGAATCACTGCAGCCCATGAACGCGACACTGCGAGGTCCCAAGTGTCACTCACAATATAATCTTTCTCTGCAACACACTCAAGTACCACAAAAACGCTTCTATTCTCGAGTGATACAAAACAAAAAACACAAAAAAACAAAATAAAAACACGTTCTAATGCCTCATATTCATTTATTTCCATTATTCACTTCAATTACGTGACCTATTTTTATCACTTGACCTTTTTTTCCTCAGCTTTTGACCGTCTCTTTTATTATTTAGTCTTATAATTCACCTCTATTACGTTACCTATTTTTATCACTTGACCTTTTTTCCTAATCTCTTGACCCTCTCTTTTATAATCATTCCTATTATTTACCCGTATTACGTTACCTTATTTTTTTTTCGCTTGATCTATTTTTCCTCGTCCCATTTTACCGACGCCTTCAGTCACCTATGCTTTGCTCTTAACTCTCCATTTTCATTCGTTCTCATTTTCCGTGCCTTGGGTCTCGACGCGGCGCTAAACGGCGAGTGATGAAGAGGAAAGGTTTCATTACGGCGCCAATGGAGAAGAGATGTGAAAAAGGGAGGAAGGATATGCTTTATTGCTATATAAAATGTTGGCTTCTTTATTTTTTTTTTCTCTCTCTCTCTCTCTCTCTCTCCTCTCTCTCTCTCTCTCTCTCTCTCTCTCTCTCTCTCTCTCTCTCTCTCTCTCTCTCTCTCTCTCTCTCTCTCTTTTATTACGGCGTCAATGGAGTAGAGAAAGTTAAAAAAGGGAGGAAGGATATGCTTTATTGCTTTATAAAATGTGGCTTCTCTCTCTCTCTCTCCTCTCTCTCTCTCTCTCTCTCTCTCTCTCTCTCTCTCTCTCTCTCTCTCTCTCTCTCTCTCTCTCTCTCTCTCTCTGCAATTGACATGTAGTGCAGTACCATACAAAAGAAAGAGTGCATCATTACTTACAAAACATCAACTTACACCAAAACAAATACAAAAAAAACATACAAAACAAAAGCAACGACAAGAAAACGACAAACAATACCATAAAACAGCAACAGAAAATAACACAAACACACAAACCACCACACATCTGTTCCACTTTTTTCTTCTACACAGTCCAATCTATCCCTCCCAATTCCTTACCTACTTGAATTTTTATTATTTTTATTTTGACTTAGTACTTGCACATAATAAAAAAGATAGAAGTCAATATAGCATGTAAGAAAAGATCAATAAACATACAAACACAAAGAAAAGATGCCATAAACATACCAATAACAAAATATGCAACGGGGTACACATGTAAATCCAGACACGGTAATAAACTCTACGGTATTTACATCTATATTTCACTTAGTTTTCCCTTAGACTGTGTTCATTCCCTTTGTTTTGTTTTCCAGCAATTACTATTAACTTTACTCTATACGATATGCTGTTTCTCCCCTTTCCTCCCTTCCTCTCTTCTCTCTCTCTCTCTCTCTCTCTCTCTCTCTCTCTCTCTCTCTCTCTCTCTCTCTCTCTCTCCTCTCTCTCTCTCTCTCTCTCTCTCTCTCTCTCTCTCTCTCTCTCTCTCTCTCTCTCTCTCTCTCTCTCTCGGCAATAGTAAGAAAAATTATATATTACATGCAACGCCTTTACCTATTTTTCCCTATCACGCCTTCTGTATTATCATTATCATTACTATAACTATTACTATTATCCTTATTATTGCTATTATTTTTACCATTACTACTACTACTACTACTACTACTACTACTACTACTACTCTACTATTACAACTACAAATCATATTACAGAAACTGCTACTACAAATCTTAGTGTTATCATCATCATCACTCATTATTCTTCCTTACACGAGCTCATAAACTTGGCTCTAATCCTATTAACTCCTAACAAACACAATACGGCATCAAAATCCTTTATTCAGCAGCAAACACAATAACTTTTTCTTCAATAATGCAAGCCAGGTCGCGCCGTTACCTTGCTTTATATTGCATCGGGTTGTGTACTCCTCGTTACCACCTGATTCCTGCATTATAGAAGATCCAAACCCCTTATGCGTGGTGACTGATCCTCTAGTCTCGCCACCGTCAATACATAATCGACCTTTAGGCTAAAACTCTCCTCTAGGGAAGCTCTGTCTCTCTCATTCTCTTGTAGGGTATCCGATCTCTCGTTCTCTCTCTCTCTCTCTCTCTCTCTCTCTCTATCTCTCTCTCTCT
>JACEEZ010013314.1:159023-164023 GCA_016584305.1 Chionoecetes opilio
GAGAAAAAGAATAATAACCCCTGAAACCCCTATATTTATGTGGGGAAAAAGAATAATAACCCCTCAAACCCCTATATTTATGTGGGGAAAAAGAATAATAACCCCTCAAACCCCTATATCTATGTGGGGAAAAAGAATAATAACCCCTCAAACCCCTATATTTATGTGGAGAAAAAGAATAATAACCCTCAAACCCCTATATTTATGTGGAGAAAAAGAATAATAACCCCTGAAACCCCTATATTTATGTGGAGAAAAAGAATAATAACCCCTGAAACCCTATATTTTATGTGGAGAAAAAGAATAATAACCCCTCAAACCCTATATTTAATGTGGAGAAAAAGAATAATAACCCCTCAAACCCCTATATTTATGGTGGAGAAAAAGAATAATAACCCCTGAAACCCTTATATTTATGTGGAGAAAAAGAATAATAACCCCTGAAACCCTTATATTTATGTGGAGAAAAAGAATAATAACCCCTGAAACCCTTATATTTATGTGGAGAAAAAGAATAATAACCCCTGAAACCCTTATATTTATGTGGAGAAAAAGAATAATAACCCCTCAAACCCCTATATTTATGTGGAGAAAAAGAATAATAACCCCTGAAACCCTTATATTTATGTGGAGAAAAAGAATAATAACCCCTGAAACCCCTATATTTATGTGGAGAAAAAGAATAATAACCCCTCAAACCCCTATATTTATGTGGAGAAAAAGAATAATAACCCCTCAAACCCCTATATTTATGTGGAGAAAAAGAATAATAACCCCTGAAACCCCTATATTTATGTGGAGAAAAAGAATAATAACCCCTCAAACCCCTATATTTATGTGGAGAAAAAGAATAATAACCCCTGAAACCCCTATATTTATGTGGAGAAAAAGAATAATAACCCCTGAAACCCCTATATTTATGTGGAGAAAAAGAATAATAACCCCTCAAACCCCTATATTTATGTGGAGAAAAAAATAATAACCCTGAAACCCCTATATTTATGTGGAGAAAAAGAATAATAACCCCTGAAACCCCTATATTTATGTGGAGAAAAAGAATAATAACCCCTCAAACCCCTATATTTATGTGGAGAAAAAGAATAATAACCCCTGAAACCCTTATATTTATGTGGGAGAAAAAAAATAATAACCCCTGAAACCCTTATATTTATGTGGGGAAAAAACTCAAAACCATCATATTTATGTGGGAAAAAAAAAACCTCAAAACCTTATATTTATTTTATCTACTAAAACTCCGTCGCATTAAACATTACTTAAACAGAAATACAAGTACAGTATCTTAATATATAGTAATATGAACATTTTATTTATTTTCTCATATATGTTTTATACTTAAACCCTCAGCGGTGGATGAAAAAAAGATTATAACATATTTCAAACCCTAATATTTTTTTTTCTACTGAAACTGAGTTGCACTAAACATTATATAAATTTAAATACAATCACAGTATCTTAATATATAGTAATATGAACTTTTTTTTTATATTCTAAAGTCTAAACCCTCTCAGCGGTGGATAAAAAACAAATTATAACATACATTACAAACCCTAATATGTTTTTTATCTACTGAAATTGCGTCGCGTAAAACATAATATAAGCATCAGCACAAGCACAGTAGCAGTGGCATTTATTTCGTACAAGCACAGTAGGAGTGGCATTTATTTCGTACAAGCACAGTAGGAGTGGCATTTATTTCGTACAAGCACAGTAGCAGTGGCATTTATTTCGTAAAAGCACAGTAGCAGTGGCATTTATTTCGTACAAGCACAGTAGCAGTGGCATTTATTTCGTACAAGCACAGTAGCAGTGGCATTTATTTCGTACAAGCACAGTAGCTGTGGCATTTATTTCGTACAAGCACAGTAGCAGTGGCATTTATTTCGTACAAGCACAATAGCAGTGCCATTTATTACGTACAAGCACAGTAGCAGTGGCATTTATTTCGTACAAGCACAGTAGCAGTGGCATTTATTTCGTACAAGCACAGTAGCAGTGGCATTTATTTCAGGCCGCACTCACACCTTTACCCCCGTAATGGAGACCTTCACCAAGCCAACAGGTGTGCGCGGCAGGTAACCCGACTGGCGACATTATATTAAGCGCCATACTGAATATTTTACAAGGTGAAATTAATTAACACTCCATTTATAATATATTTTATAAGCGTGTTGCGAAATGAGACTGTGTGGCGCGGGACATTGGGGACATTGGTGGGGCTGCTACTAAAGCTCACCCCAACTATGCCTGGCCATGGGATTTCCAGCCGTATTGTCACGTTAAATTATTGGCTTTAGGGAAGAGAGTGGTATACCGGCTGACTTAGGGAGTGTTTATATTATTAATGTAGTGGCGTGTCGGTGTGTTTAAGTGTCATAGTTTATTTCACTCTTGCCTTGAAATGTACATGTATATTGTGATTAAATGTTGATATGTTGTGGTACATTTAATGCTTGTTGGCGGGGGCTCGACGGTTCAATGTTGAGGAATGCCTAATACTTACCTGCCCCGCTACTGTGTGTCATGGGTTTATGAGACGCGTGATTTATTACCTGCAGGAACATGCATTAGAGAGGGAGGGGATAGGATAGAAGGGGGATAGGATAGGAGGGGAATAGAAGGATAATAGAGGGGAGGGGATAGAAGGGTCTTTATTAGGGTGCTAGAAAAGTTCGGGTGTGTACAATTACAACTCAGTCCTGGAGTAACATGCATTAGAGAGGGAGGGGAGGGGACAGAAGGGGGGCAGAATAGGAGAGGGATAGAAGGATAATAGAAGGGAGGGGATAGAAGGGTCTCTGTTAGGGTGTTAGTAAAGTTAGGAAGTGTGTTTCTAATTACAATTCAGTGTTAGGAGAAGAGATAAAGATTTGATTTGTTTTGACACGTAGGAACTT
The DNA here is from genome assembly GCA_016584305.1 of Chionoecetes opilio. Classification (NCBI taxonomy): domain Eukaryota; kingdom Metazoa; phylum Arthropoda; class Malacostraca; order Decapoda; family Majidae; genus Chionoecetes; species Chionoecetes opilio. The sequence continues at coordinate 161,939 of JACEEZ010013314.1, forward strand.
ATTTCAGAGAGCGATAGGAAGGGATAGAAGAGTCTTTGTTAGAGTGTTAGAAAAGTTAGGGAGTGTGTTTCTAATTACAATTCAGTGTTTGGAGAAGAGATACAGATTTGATTTGTTTTGACACGTAGGAACATATTTCAGAGAGCGATAGGAAGGGATTTGTTAGAATATTATAAAAGTTAAGAAGTGTGTTTTAATTACAATCCAGTGTAAGGAAAACATAATAGATTTGATTTGTTTTGACATAGGACGTACATGTTTCAGAGAGGGATAGGAAGGGATGCATGGTCTTATTTTTGAGGTGTTTAGAAAAGTCAGTAGATTGTTTGTATAATTATAATGCATTATTAGGAAGATAAAAGTGGATTCTTTCTAAAGTTCTGGTTTGTTTTGACACGTTTATTTGTGTACCAACAGTTGGGATGAGGTAATTTAGTAGCAGGGAAGTGAATTAATGAATACATGAATTAATTAGTGTAGATAAATAAATTACTGTTTGTTCATGGCATTCCCAAGGGTGGAAAATAAAAATCTATTCCCACTTTTTTTTTTACTGCAACGTGTCTGTCTATTTAGAATTAGGATGTTATTCATTTCATGTTTTTGGTGTTTGTGGAGTGTGGGGGAGTTTTTTTATATATATATATATAGTTTTTTTTACGTTCAACACCATTATTTCGCGACCACCCAGACACCTTACGCAGTTAATCGTTCCTGAAGTTGTCATCACCACTATCACACCAACACCATAACCATCATCACAATCATCACCACAACTCGTACCAATACCATACTTAAAACCATGACCACAACCAACCACCACTACCACAACCATCCCTACTAACATCACTACCACTACCACTACCAACACCACTACCACCATCACCCACCACCACCACAATCATCACCACAACTAGCACCAATAGGCTACCATTCTTAAAAGTACCATGATCAAAACTAACAACAACCAACACAACAGCACCACAACCACTACCACCCCCTTCCCCGATCCCATCCTCACCACCACCAACCTCCCCCCCACCCCCCCCACCACAGCCACAGCCATCAGCACGGTGACAGCCTCTCCCCGCATGATGGCCGAACACACTGTCAAAACCCTAAATGTAAAAATCATGGCTGAGCGGTCCGCGGCCTCATCGCTTGTCTGTTTTTGTGGATCGACATGCAAACCAGAAATTGTTTGAATGTTGATGTTTTTCCCCCGTACCGTGAAAGTCACTCTTCATGCCCGTTGTTTATTTTCCAGTTAAACACACAAGTGGGAATTATTATTTTTCTCTCTCTGTGTCTCTTTTTTTGTTTCGATGTATGGGGGAGGGAGGGTGGAAGGGGGGAGGGGGAGTTGAGTGAGCTGTAGTTTGTTTGTATCATGGAGAGAGAGATGGAGAGAGAGAGAGAGAGAGAGAGAGAGAGAGAGAGAGAGAGAGAGAGAGAGAGAGAGAGAGAGAGAGAGTCAGGCAGTCGACCACGAGGGAACACACAGTCGATCACTCCTCTATACTGGTCGAATGGGTAACGATCGACCATTCCCCTCTACCATTCTATATAAATACTAAATACCAAGCTTCCTACACAAGAAAATAATGACCATACATATCTAAACCTACAAAACATAACATTAAGTTTACAAAGACGACACAGGTTTACCCACAGCCAAAAAAAAGTACTACAAATGGTCAAAAAAAAAAACAGAAGTCACAAGAGAGAAAAAAAAGTAGCTGCAAATTTACTCTAAAAATCCAAAAATGAATGACTATACATATCTAAACCTACAAAACATTACATTAAGTTTACAAAGATGACACAGGTATACCCACATCCAAAAAAACAACAATAAAACAGAGAAAAAATGTTCAAATGAAGAAAGAAAAATACAACTGTACATTTACTCTTGTCAGTCAAAAAAAGTTACTAAAATGGAAAAAATGGTCCAATGAAGAGAGAGAACAAATAGCTGTACATTTACTTTTATCAGTCAAAATTAAGTTAATAAAAAAGGAGAAAAGGTTACGAAGAGAGAAACAAAAGTGTAAATTAACTCGTATCAGTCAAAATAAAGTTAAT
>JACEEZ010013314.1:171523-181523 GCA_016584305.1 Chionoecetes opilio
CTCCTCCCTTCCTTTCCTCCTTTCCTCCCTCCCTCCCTCCCTCCCTCCCTCCCTGCCTCCCTCCCCCCTGCCTCCCTTCCTCTCTCCCTCCTTTCCTCCCTGCCTCCCTCATTCCTCTCTCCTCTGTCTCCTATTCTCTCCTCCTTCTCAGCCTCGCTCGCGCACTTTCCATCATTTATAAATGGAATAATGCATAATATCCACTACTTCTCTTATCCTACACTCGGAAAAAATATCCAACATCCACTTCAGCGACGATAAAACCAGAGGACAAACACGTTTAATTTAGATTTTTTTTCAGTTTCTCATGCATGGCCAATTGGCACTGCCTCTCGACATATGTAATTCATGGCTTTCATTACGCATTAAGGACTCGTGTTGAATATTAATGTTAAAATGTTTACTGGGCGGTCGAGATCAGCGCTAAGGGGTGCGAGCTTGCCTGTGTGGGCCGATGGAAGAGGGGGGGGGGGGGGACGCATCAACACATCAACTCATTCTGTACATTCTTTTTCTCCTTTGCTTCTGTATTATTTTGTCTTATTTTGTTATCCTGTTGTTCGTTTTGTACCCGTCATCGTCGCCATCAGCAGTGGAAGGGAAGCACATCAACAAATTTCAATACATTTTTTTCCCTTTGCTTTTGTATTATTTTGTCTTTTTCTATCATCTTGTTTTCATTTAGCCTCTTTTTCGTCTTATATTATTTAGTTTTTCCTTTGTTTTAGTATTATTTTGTTTTTCTCTCATCTTGTTCTACTTTAGTCCCGTCATCGTCACATCAACTCATTCAATACATTATTTTCGCTGCTTTTGTACATATAATTTTGTTTATCTATCATCTTGTTCTCGTTTAGTCCTCTGTCATGGTCGCCGTCATGGTCGCCGTCATGGTCGCCGTCATGGTCGCCGTCATCGTCGCCGTCATGGTCGCCGTCAGCCGTGCGTCATGAATACAGCAGCGGGAGTGCGGGTGTCGTGGCGCCTGCATTACTTAACACTATTTTAGCACACCGTCTCCACCCTCGTCTCTAATGAAAGCCTCGCTATAAATATTATATCTCCACCTTTCACTCCCGCCCCGCCAGTATGTTCCACACCCACTAAAATATACTCCCACCACCCAAACCTTTACAAATGAATACATCACTGCGATCCCACTGTCCATGTCCCGCACATTCCCTCATCTGTCACCGTCATGGTCCCGTCACCGTGCGTCATGAATACAGCATCTGGAGCGGTCGTCGTTAGCGCCTGACATACTTAACACTACATTTTAGCACACCGTACTCTCACCCTCTCTCTAAGAAACCTCGCTTAAATATTATACCTACTTCCACCTTCACTCACCTTCCACACCTCAGTGTGTACCTACATCCCTAAATATACTCCAACACCTCAAACCTTTACAACAATTAGACATACATCCACCTTCATCACACCTGCATCACACCTTCTCTACACCATTCCTTACACACCTTTTACCCACAATACTTCCCTTCCCCACGATCTACCCTCAACCTTACATCTTAACACCTTACATCTTAACACCTTACATCTTAACACCTTACATCTTAACACCTTACATCTTAACACCTTACATCTTAACACCTTACATCTTAACACCTTACATCTTAACACCTTACATCTTAACACCTTACATCTTAACACCTTACAACCTTACATCTTACAATCTTAACACCTTACATCTTACACTTACTCTAACCTTACATCTTAACACCTTACATCTTAACACCTTACATCTTAACACCTTACATCTTAACACCTTACATCTTAACACCTTACATCTTAACACTTTACATCTTAACACTTTACATCTTAACACCTTACATCTTAACACCTTACATCTTAACATCTTACACCTTTACACCTTACTTCTCCACCCTCTTTTAACCCTTCTTTTTTTTTTTTTACCCCAGCCCTCAGAAGCTTGACTCTATAAAGCATCTATATCCTCCAGGCAGCGGTGGTGGTCGTGGTGTATGGAGCAAGGTCAAACCATAACTCAGTGACCTAGTTTTAGTATCACCAGGTTTAATATAACCAGTTTAATATCATCCGACTCCTCTGGGCCCTGATGTCCCTAAGAATTGCCTTCCTTCCTCCCTCTGTAAGTATCTGTCTCTTAACTTCCTTACCTTCACATGAGACATACCATCTTCCTTCTCCTAAGAAATTTCCTACGCCTTTTCTCTCTAAACTTCTAAAGATTTCACCCTTTCTCTATAATCAACACTTCCCTTTCCTCTCATATAAACACTTTCCCCTCCCCTCCCCTCTAACACTCTCCTTCCCTCCCTTTAATGTTTCCGTTCTTTAATGTTTTGTTCTCCTCTTTCCCCCCAACTCCCAGGTTTTCCTTTCTTATTGCTCCTCCCCAAGACGCTTCCCTGCCTCCTCCTCCCCCTCCCCCCATCAGTCTTGGCGTTCCCTTCAGACTTTCCTAGACCCGCGACCCATCCTATGACCGAAAAATTCAGGGGTTGGCGCTCCGGCCTGTCGATTCCCATTCCACCAACCATAGTCTTGTGGCGGCCGGCGCCTCACCGTGCCCGGGACGCATGCCACATCCTACCCTTCCTGTCCAACAATGAGGAAAGTTGGGCGCATTAGGGGATTGGTGGGCCCATCAAGTTCTTCATTACCTGCCAATACCAAGATTTGTGCGCTATGGCTCCCTACCGTCCATGTGACGAATCCTATGCATATTGAGGTACACCCGTCAACTAACTTTGTGTAATTCGACCGTTAGCAGTGTGAATGAGTCCGAATCATTTCTTACTTTTCATATCAACATAGTTATAAATGTAAAATGGGGATGCGGCATACGTTATTACCGTGTAACGATCGCGGCATTAGTCGGGCCATCTTATACGTAATATGGATCACCGTTTAGAGCGAGGAAGCAATCGGGAGTCAATTAAGAGGTATAGTAAGAGCCGGTAAGTTATCAACAAGAAAAAAAGATACGTATATTAGGACGTCTAAGACAGAGGAAAATGACGGTGTGCAGCGTAAATAGGCAGTGTTGAGGGAGGGAGGGGGAAGGGAGAAGGGGGAGAGATAAGGTGGCTAAGGTAACAACAAGGAAAAAAAGAACGATAATTGAGGAACATCTAAGAAAAACAGAGAAAAAAAATGAGGTATGAGGAATAAAATAGGCATGTGTTGAGGGGGGGAGGGGAAGGAGGAGGGGGGAAGATAAGATGGCTAAGGTAACAACAAGGAATAAAGAAGAATATACAAGGAGGAACAACTAGGTAACAGAGGAAAATAACAATGAGGTATGAGGAATAGGGTATGTGTTCTGGGGCGCAGAGGGGGGGCAGAGGGGGTGATGGGGAGGGGGGAGATAAGGCGGCCAGGGATAGAACAAAGAAAAAATAATTATCATGGAGGAGCAACTAAGAAAGAGAGAGAGAATGAGAGGTATGAGATGTCGTGAAGGAGGAAACAGGGAAGGGGAGGGATAGAGGTGCAGAGAGATAAGGTGGCTAAAGGTAAGAACTAGGGAAAAAAGAATGATTATGGAGGAACAGCTAAGAAAGAGAGAGAAATAAGAGGTATGATGATGCGGCGTGAAGGAGGAAGAGGAGGCTGGGGAGGAAACTGGCTCTGTGGCTCTTGAAGAAAACGGAGATCGAACTTAAGAAAACGTAAAAGAATGGGAAATAATGGCTTATCAACTTTACCCTTACTACCATTATTACTATTGTCATTATAATCATTATCATTACTACAATTATCATCATTACCATTATCATAGTAAGGGTAGGTAAATGTACTCAAGAGGAGGAAGTATGGAGGTAAACAGGTAAGGAAGGGAGAGACGGTGGAGGGAATGGAGGGAAAGTCGAGCGCATGGGAGAGAAAAAAGGAAGAAAAGAAAAACTGACAAGATGAAAGAGAAATGAGAGACGCGATAAAAGAAACAGGTGGCGAAAAGGAAGGGGTGAGAGAATTGTGATGTGTGAGAGAGAGAGAGAGAGAGAGAGAGAGAGAGAGAGAGAGAGAGAGAGAGAGAGAGAGAGAGAGAGAGAGAGAGAGAGAGAGAGAGACTGGAAATAAAAAAAAGGGAGAACAGACACTGGAGGAAATTTACTGAAGAAAGAGGAAATATGGAAGAAGGAGGAGGAGGAGGAGGAGGAGGAGGAGTAAGAGTGCCAAGTCGTTGTCTCCCGAGTGCCGTGGCGAGTGTGCCGGGACAAACAGAGCGCCGTGATGTGTCGTCCGCCTAAAACATCGCCAAAGTGCTTATTACCAGTGACCTTTGTGCGCGCGTGACTATCGGAGGAGCGACGCGCAGCCCGGCCTCATATGCGTCGCTTCAAAGGTGATTGTCTGTCAAAAGTCTGGAACCTGTCCTCACAAAGGCCTGCTTGAGTTATCAATTTGGGATTAATAAAAAAAAAGCAAAGTACGACCGACCGCCCATTGGACACACTCCACCCAATCATGTATGTCTAAAAATGCCAATATCATTACCCAGAAAATTGACAGACAGTTCCGCCTCTTGACTAACCCTGTGCCTCCCTCCCTCTCTCTTAACTCCCCTCCCATCCCTCCCTCTCTCTTAACTCCCCTCCCATCACTCCCTCTCTCTTAACTCCCCTCCCATCCCTCCCTCTCTCCTAACTACCTACCTTCCCTCCCTCTCTCCCTTCTTCTAACTACCACCCGTACCTCCCTCCCTCCTTCTTAACTACCCCCCTTCCCTCCCTTCCTCTCTCCCTCCCTCTCTCCCTCCCTCTCTCTTAGCTACCTTCCCTCCCTCCCTCTCTCCCTCCCTCCCTCCCTCCCTCTCTCTTACCAACCTCCCCTTCCTCTTTCCCTCCATCCCTCCCTACCCTCCCTTCCTCCCTCTCTCATTCTTCCTCATTTGCTTTCATCCTCACCATCTCTCTCTCGTCTCCTGCATTCACCCTTTGCTTTCGTTCTTCTATCTCCCTATAACTCACCTCCTACCTCCTTCCTACATCCTACCTCCCTCCTACCTCCTTCCTAACCTCCTATCTCCCTCCTCCCTCCCTCCTACCTCCCACCTAACCTCCTATCTCCCTCCTACCTACCCCTCCTTACCTCCTTACTACCCCCTTCCTTACCCTCCCCCTCATCCCCCCTTCCCACGCACCTGGCTTCGTTACCTGCCGGAACACGAACAATCTCAACAGCCTGTAATTGGCTTTAAACACACAGCGAACCAAGAGCCGGAAAAAAATGACATGCCCGATCTCTACTTGAAACACCTATAAACACCAATCTCGTTTGTTGCCTTCAATGAGGGATCGAGGGCTGTTCCCGATCCCCTTCATCTTCTCTATTCATCATGAGCCTTTATTTCCTATTGTTGATCCTAACCCTTTCCTGTACCCACCCACCTGACCCCTCCTCTCCCCTCTCTCTCTCTCTCTCTCTCCTCTCTCTCTCTCTCTCTCTCTCGTCTCTCTCTCTCTCTCTCTCTCTTCTCTCTCTCTCTCTCTCTCTCTCTTTTCTCTCTCCCCTCTCTCTCTCTCTTTTTATCTCTCACTCTCTTGTTTTTTTCTCCCTATCTTGCGTGTAGAGTCCCTGCATTCGGTCAGCGGTTCGAGTTCACCAAGTTCGTCCTGGCGTGGTGGCGCTTTGTATAGTCAATAACCTTGTAGTTGGTACTTGCAAAATGTCTAGATAGGATCAAAGTATCTTATCTTCTCTCTCTCTCTCTCTCTCTCTCTCTCTCTCTCTCTCTCTCTCTCTCTCTCTCTTCTCTCTCTCTCTCTCCTCTCTCTCTCTCTCTCTCTCTCTCTATGTGTGCTTCGTCCCATTTTCCCCATTGTATCTCTTCATCTCTTTTCATCTATTCGTCTTACGTCGCCTTCTAACTATTTTCGTATTCTTTCTGATTCATGATCCCTCGTCCCTTATTTCCTTTTTCTGTTATCTTTCCTCTTAATTTTTCTCTCTTATTCCCTACACTCTCAGAAATAAGGGGTATATTAAGGGTCGAATTGTTACATCGCACCATCACTACCCTTTTTAAACCCTATGTCCAGGCTGTAGGGTAGATGCTGCCGAATATACCCTTCATCTACCCTTTATCTACCCTTTTTAGACGAGAGGGCTGGAAAAGGGTATATTTGCGTCGATCCGAAAAGGTATATTTGTAAGGGTAGAAAAAGGGTAGCAGTATTTCATCACTACAAATACCCTTTTCCTACCCTTCTTTTCTAAGAGTGTACTATACATTTAAGGTTTTTTTTATTTCCTGTATATTTTTTCTTACTCTCTCTTCCTGCTTTCTAGTTATTTTTTTCATGCTGTTCTGTGTCTATATTTATCTCCTGTTTTCCACTACTCCTCTTCTTCTTCTTCAGTTATCCCCATTTGCTTTACCCTTCCATCCTCCTTAATCTCATCTCTTATTACCTCCTGCTCTTTGTTTTCTTTCGATCTGTCCTTTTATGTCTCACCTTTTCCTTCGACAAAAAAAATTCCAATCATATCATATTCTATTGAACGTATTTTCCTCTTACTAACTTTCTTTCTCTTACTCTACACCTCGTTTTCCCTTCCCTTCTCTCCTAAGCTCTATAGGAATTATAATTTGATTTTCGTATATTCTTTGTGTAGACTTATAAACAATACTGAGATTAGACTGTAAGCGAGAGAGAGAGAGAGAGAGAGAGAGAGAGAGAGAGAGAGAGAGAGCGAGAGAGAGAGAGAGAGAGAGAGAGAGAGAGAGAGAGAGAGAGAGAGAGAGAGAGAGAGAGAGAGAGAGAGAGAGAGAGAGAGAGAGAGAGAGAGAGAGGAGGGGGGAAAGTAAACCTCCGGATAATTCATTTCATATTATTTAATTATCATAAACATATAAAAACTAATAACCTCAATTTATTTTAGTCTATATAGCCGACCATTATCTTAACACAAGCCTCCGCCTTCTCCGCCTCTTCTTCCTCCTACCACTCCTCCTTTCCATTACACCTCCCACCACACGTCGCTACTCCTCCCTCCTTACCTCCTACCCTCCCTACCTCCTCCCTTACAACCCTCCCTTCCTCCCTCCATCCCTCCACACCTACAATACATACCTGCATCTCTAGTAGCATTGCAGTCCCCCTCCACACAACCACACCCACACCAACACCCACACACACAAAACTTGCACACTTCAAACCATTTCACAGCGTCTATAACTGATTCCAGGTTATTGTGATGCTCTTAAGACCCACAGCCTCAAGGCAATGGAAGAGCGACCCCTGGGCAGGCCGCGACACCCTTCCCGAAGACACACGGCGCTGGGAACGCCTCTTCTGCCTCTTACAACGGCGTTAATAAACCGTTGACGGCCTCTCGCGACCAGTAAAATTTAACTAACGTCACCCACTTCTCCTCCTCCTCCTCCTCCTCCTCCTCCTCGTCGTCGTCCTCCTCCTCCTCCTCTTACTGCTCCTCCTCCTACTACTATCTCCTCCTCCTCCTCCTCCTCCTCCTCCTCCTCCTAACCACCGCCTCCTCCTCCCTCCTCCTCCTCCTGCTCCGAACCACCGCCTCCTCCTCCTCCTCCTCCTCCCTCGTCGTCCTCCTCCTCCTCCTCTTCCTCTTCCTCTTCCTCTTCCTCCTCCTCCTCCTCCTCCTCCTCCTCCTCTCCGACCACTTCCTCTTCCTCCTCCTCCTCCTCCTCCTCCAAATCGCCTTTTTCTTTTACCTTTACCTTTCTCATAATAGGTTTGAATGAAAAAGCAATACAAGATCCTGTTCTGCCTGTTATTGTTGTTTTGTTGTTATTATCATTATTATTATTATTATTATTGTTAGTGTTATTATCATCATAAATATTACTAGCAGAAGTTATCCAGTATTAATTATGATGTTCGAAAGATTACCTGAATGGCTTTGTATACGTATCACAGTCTCTCTCTCTCTCTCTCTCTCTCTCTCTCTCTCTCTCTCTCTCTCTCTCTCTCTCTCTCTCTCTCTCTCTCTCTAGTCTCTTTTCTAGTCTATCCCTGAGTATATTCCATCCTTTACTCTTTAACAACCCTGTCCATTAACAACCCTGTCCATTAACAACCCTGTCCATTAACAACCCTGTCCATTAACAACCCTGTCCATTAACAACCTGTCCATTAACAACCCTGTCCATTAACAACCCTGTCCATTAACAACCCTGTCCATTAACAACCCTGTCCATTAACAACCCTGTCCATTAACACCCTGTCCATTAACAAACCCTGTCCATTAACAAACCTGTCCATTAACAACCCTGTCCATTAACAACCTGTCCATTAACAACCCTGTCCATTAACAAACCTGTCCTATTAACAACCCTGTCCATTAACAACCTGTCCATTAACAACCCTGTCCATTAACAAACCTGTCCATTAACAACCCTGTCCATTAACAACCCTGTCCATTAACAACCCTGTCCATTAACAACCCTGTCCATTAACAACCCTGTCCATTAACAACCCTGTCCATTAACAACCCTGTCCATTAACAACCCTGTCCATTAACAACCCTGCCCATTAACAAACCTGTCCATTAACAACCCTGTCCATTAACAACCCTGTCCATAAAAAACCCTGTCCATTAACAACCTGTCCATTAACAACCCTGTCCATTAACAACCCTGTCCATTAACAACCCTGTCCATTAACAACCCTGTCCATTAACAACCCTGTCCATTAACAACCCTGTCCATTAACAACCCTGTCCATTAACAAACCTGTCCATTAACAACCCTGTCCATTAACAACCCTGTCCATTAACAACCCTGCCCTTACAAACTTCCATTAACAACCCTGTCCATTAACAACCCTGTCCATTAACAAACCCCGTCCATTAACAACCCTGTCCATTAAAACCCTGTCCATTAACAACCCTGTCCATTAACAAACCTGTCCATTAACAACCCTGTCCATTAACAACCCTGTCCATTAACAACCCTGTCCCATTAACAACCTGTCCATTAACAACCTGTCCATAACAACCCTGTCCATTAACAACCCTGTCCATTAACAAACCTGTCCATTAACAACCCTGTCCATTAACAACCCTGTCCATTAAAAACCCTGTCCATTAACAACCCTGTCCATTAACAACCTGTCCCATTAACAAACCTGTCCATTAACAACCCTGTCCATTAACAACCCTGTCCATTAACAACCCTGTCCATTAACAACCTTCCATTAACAACCCTGTCCATTAACAAACCTGTCCATTACAACTGTCATTACAACCCTGTCCCATTAACAACCCTGTCCATTAACAAACCTGTCCATTAACAACCCTGTCCATTAACAACCCTGTCCATTAACAAACCTGTCCATTAACAACCCTGTCCATTAACAACCCTGTCCATTAACAACCCTGTCCATTAACAAACCTGTCCATTAACAAACCTGTCCATTAACAACCCTGTCCATTAACAACCCTGTCCATTAACAAACCTGTCCATTAACAACCCTGTCCATTAACAACCCTGTCCATTAACAACCCTGTCCATTAACAACCCTGCCACAGTAACAACAATCCTGTCCAGTCACCCTTCCACCACTGCATACGTTTGTCAGATTGCAATCACGCCAGCTTGCAGCCACACACACACAACACACACACACACACACACACACACACACACACACACACACGCTGTCCCCCCCAAAAAGAGTAAAAATAACAACAAACGGCAATTTAGCATCTTTCATTGGCCACTTCGTTGACATTTGATTTGATTATTTTTGAAAACTAAATAAATTGATATTAAGAGCCATTCAATTGTGAAAGTTACGTTAGATTTAAAATATGAAGCAACGGACGAGCTGTTGATTGTTTGGTCCTCTCTCTCTCCTCTCGTTCTCTCTCTCTCTCCTCTCTCTCTCTCTCCTCTCTCTCTCTCTCTCTCTCTCTCTCTCTCTCTCTCTCTCTCTCTCTCTCTCTCTCTCTCTCTCTTCTTCTTTTTCTCTTCTTCTTTTCCTCTCTTTCTCTCTCTCTCTCTCTCTCT
>JACEEZ010013314.1:186523-189023 GCA_016584305.1 Chionoecetes opilio
GATGTGATCATTTCCACTTTTTTTTCTTGATGTGATAATTTCCATACTTTTTTTTCTTGATGTAATAATTTCTACTTTTTTTCTTGATGTGATCATTTCTACTTTTTTTCTTGATGTGATAATTTCTACTTTTTTTCTTGCTGTGATAATTTCCACTTTTTTTTCTTGATGTGATAGTTTCCAGACTTTTTTTTCTTGATGTGATAATTTCCAGACTTTTTTTTCTTGATGTGATAATTTCCATAGACTTTTTTTCTTGATGTGATAATTTCCATTTTTTTCTTGATGTGATGATTTCAATACTTTTTTTTCTTAATGTGATACTTTCAATACATTTTTTTTCTTAATGTGATAATTTCAATACCTTTTTTTCTTGGTGTGATAATTTCCATAGACTTTTTTTTCTTGATGTGATAATTTCAATACTTTTTTTTCTTAATGTAATACTTTCAATACTTTTTTTTCTTAATGTGATAATTTCAATACTTTTTTTTCTTTGTGTGATAATTTCCATAGACTTTTTTTTCTTGATGTGATAATTTCAATACTTTTTTTTCTTAATGTGATAATTTCAATACTTTTTTTTCTTAATGTGATAATTTTTACTTTTTTTTTCTTGATGTGATAATTTTTACTTTTTTTTCTTGATATGATAATTTCTAGACTTTTTTTTTGACATGATAATTTCCACAGACTTTTTTTCTTGATGTGATAATTTCTACACTTTTTTTCTTGATGTGATAATTTCCACAGACTTTTTTTTATTAATGTGATAATTTCCATAGACTTATTTTCTTGATGTGATAATTTCCAGACTTTTTTTTTCTTGATGTGATAATTTCCACTTTTTTTCTTGATGTGATAATTTCCAGACTTTTTTTCTTGATGTGATAATTTCCATAGACTTTTTGGTATCCTTCTTTTTAGTGTTAATGTTCTCAGGGTGTGAGATCATGTTACCATTGTCTTTTTGTTTTCTCGTTTAGCATCAAATTTTCTTCAACTAAAATCCTCTGTATGTGATCATTTCTATAGACTTATATTTATCTATCATCATTCTTTTTAGTGTTAAGGTTCTAAGGGTGTGAGGTCATGTTGTGTTTTCTCGTTTAGCATCGACACACAGAAGGTTGGAGGTATTCTTGACGTACACTTAAATATAAAAACAGAACACTGCAGCGGCGACAGAGCAGCGGCAAAGCAACAACAAAAGGCGGCAGGAAAGGCGGGAAAGGCAGGCGGGGACAGGCGGTAGGTAGTAGGAGGTGGGTAGGTGGGCAGGAGGAGGTGGGGTAGGTAGGTAGTAGGTAGGTAGGTAGGTGGTGGGTTGGTAGGTAAGGCAGGCAGGTAGGTAGGGGGCAGGCAGGCAGGCAGGCGGGCAGGCGGGAGGCAGGCAGGCAGGCAGGCAGGAAAGGGGCAGGCAGGCACGGGCCCAGGCGGAGGCAGGACAGGATGCAGGCGGCAGGCGGCAGGTAGGTAGGTAAGCGGGCAGGTAGGTAGGAGGTAGGTAGGCAGGCAGGCGGGTAGGTAGGTGGTGGTAGGTAGGTAGGCAGGCAGGCAGGGCAGGCAGGTGGGGAAAGCGGTAGGTAGGTAGGTGGGTAGGCAACAGGTGGGGTAGGCAGGGGGGGCGGTAGGAGGCAGGAAAGCAGGTAGGCAGGCAGGCAGGCAGGCAGGCAGGTAGGCAAGTAGGTAGGTAGGTAGGTAGGTAGGCAGGCAGGTAGGCAGGTAGGCAGGCAGGTAGGTAGGCAGGCAGGCAGGTAGGTAGGTAGGCAGGCAGGTAGGTAGGCAGGTAGGCAGGCAGGTAGGCAGGTAGGCAGGCAGGTAGGTAGGTAGGCAGGCAGGTAGGTAGGTACATTTCAGAAATTTCAAGGTCGTGATGAGATTCATAGGAAAATGGCTTCATGAAACTCGACCCCTTTTTTTATAGACTTTTTTCTTTTTTTTTTCCCTCTTTTTTTAAACCTTTTAATTTTCTCCCTTTTCCATATTGCATTGGGAAAGGCCCCCGCCGTCGTTCTCTCCCTTTTTTTTAAAACCCCCCGGGTATACTGTCGTAAAAAAAAAAAAAGATAATAAAACCCACAGTTCTTTACTTTCTCTTCGGGTTTGCTGATGGGAAGAATTTTATACAGGAGGGACAAGGCCTTATGTTTACCCTCACTTTCACAATTTCGGTAAACGCATAACACCTCACCTTCAGGTAAAATAATCATCAATATTACCTTTATCTTGCCTTCTTCAGCCTCTTATCCTATCTCTGTTGTTTTTGTCTGGCCCCCTTTTGTCTGTCTCTTTTCTTCTCTCCTCCTCCTCTCTCTCTCCTCCTCTCTCCGCCTCCTCTCTCTTCTCTTTTCTCCTTTCTTTCTTCCCTTCCCTCCCCTTTCAATCCCCCTCCCGTCCCCTTCCTCTCTCCCTTTTTTTTCTCCTCCTCCCCCTTCCTCACCCTTTAAAGCTTCCTTTTTCCCTCCCTCCCCCCCCCTTAAAAAAATCCTTACCTCCC
>JACEEZ010013314.1:204023-211523 GCA_016584305.1 Chionoecetes opilio
ACGTTGACCGTTTAGTTTTAAACCGTTATTTCTTGTTGTCACTTGAGGAGAAAGCTCGAATAGGTTCTCTTGATTAATGATATCAAATCCTTTTAGGATCTTAAAGGTTTCTATCAAGTCCCCACGGATTCTACGATCCTTTAAGGAAAACATATTAAGTTTCCGCAGTCTCTCTTCATAAGATAAATTTCGCAGAGATGGAATTTGTTTGGTTGCTCTTCTTTGCACTGATTCCAATTTGGCTTGATCTTTTACGAAACAGGGCGATCAGAATTGAACGGCATATTCTAAGTGCGGCCTAACCAAGGACGTGTATAATTGTGTCATTACTTCCGGAGTTTTATGTTCAAAGTTGCGTTTAATGAAGCCCAACATCATATTCGCCTTTTTACTGGCAGCTAGGCAATGCGGGCTGGTTTTAAGATCATTACTGATGATGACACCTAAATGAGGAAGAGGAGGAGGAGGAGGAAGAGGAGGAGGAGGAGGAGGAGGAGGAGGAGGAGGAGGAGGAGGGAGGGGGGCAAATAAAACGAACACACACACACACACACACACACACACACACACACACACACACACACACATCACTAACAACAACCACTACTGAAAATATTACTAACGCACGCATAATATACACCACCAAGCTACATAAATACCATAAAATAACACGCATATAAACACGTTCTCCATCACGACTTAACGACACTACTCAAAGACCTTACCGAGAAAAAATAAATCTAAAATAAATTCACACCTTCAACTGCTGTGACGTATGTGTGTGTGTGTGTGTGTGTGTGTGTGTGTGTGTGTGTGTGTGTGTGTGTGTGTGTGTGTGTGTGTGTGTGTGTGTGTGTGTGTGTGCGTGCGTTCGTGTGTGTGTGTGTGTGTGTGTGTGTGTGTGTGTGTGTGTGTGTGTGTGTGTGTGTGGGGCAATTGGGGCGGACATGCATAACGAAGGAGTTGCCATCAATAAAACACAGGTAGCCGCCACCCCTTATCAAGCAGGCGAGGATGTGTGGCGTAGCGAGGGACAGGTGAGTTAATAAGTGAAGAGCCGGCCAGGTAATTTACGAAACCTGCAATATTAAGGTGGATTGACCCCGCCTGACCCGCCCTGACCCTGTCCTGAACCCCCTAACCCCGCCCTGACCCGCCCTATCCCCGCCCTGACCCCGCCCTGACCCCGCCCTGACCCGCCCTGTCCCACCTGAACCCCTCTGACCCACCCTGACCCGCCCTGACCCCGCCTGTCCCGCCATGACCCAGCCTGACCCAACCTGACCCACCCTGACCCGCCCTGACCCCGCCTGTCCCGCCATGACCCAGCCTGGCCCAACCTGACCCGCCCTGACCCAGCCCTGACCTCTCCTGACCCGCCCTGACCCCACCCTGACCTCCCCTGACCCGCCCTAACCCCACCCTGACCCCACCTGACCCGCCCTGACCAACCCTGACTCGCCTGACCCACCCTGACCCCGCCTGACCCGCCCTGTCCCACCCTGACGCACCTGATCCCACCTGACCCGCCCTGATCAACCCTGACCCACCATGACCCACCCTGACCCCGCCCTCCCTATGCCTCCTTGATGACCTACCAACCCATTGCGCCACCCTAACACCCACTGTGGGGCCGTAAGTGTGTGTGTGTGTGTGTGTGTGTCCGTCCGTCACCCCGGCATTCACATCTTGCAGTTACGTATGAAGAAATCATTATGTGACATTTCTTTCGCGTCGTTGGTGAGGTAAAAAATATACACAAATAACCCCCCCCCCCCAACCCCTTCCTTTTTTTTGTCTCTTGTTTTATGATCAAGACAACCTCACAAGGACAGACTTGACCTATGAGGCGGCGAGACAAGCTTGTGAAACTCTAGTCCTGCAGACATTTGTGACATTTGTGGTTTAAGAATATTAGTGGTATATGATCATGTTTCACAGCTATCTATAACCTTCTCTCTCTCCTCTCTCTCTCTCTCTCTCTCTCTCTCTCTCCTCTTCTCTCTCTCTCTCTCTCTCTCTCTCTCTCCTCTCTCTCTCTCTCTCTCTCTCTCTCTCTCTCTCTCTCTCTCAACGTAAACATGAAATAGTAGTAGTAGTAATAGTAGTAGTAGTAGTATAGTAGTAGTAGTAGTAGTAGTAGTAGTAGTAGTAGTAGTAGTAGTAGCAGTATAGAGTAGTAGTAGTAGTAGTAGTCATTAGTAGCAAAAATTAGTAGTAGTAGTATAGTAGTAGTAGTAGTAGTAGTAGTAGTAGTAGTAGTAGTAGTAGTAGTAGTGTAGTAGTAGTAAATAGTAGTAGTAGTATAGTAGTAGTAGTGTAGTAGTAGTAGTAGTAGTAGTAGTAGTAGTAGTAGTAGTAGTAGTAGTAGTAGTAGTAGTAGTAGCAAAATTAGTAGCATCAGTATAGTAGTAGTAGTAGTAGTAGTAGTAGAGAAGTAGTAGCAGTAGTAGTAGCAGAAGTAGTAGCAGTAGCAGAAGTAGTAGTAGTAATAGTATTAGCAGTAGTTATAGTAGTAGTAGTAGTAGTAGTAGCAGCAGTAGCAGAAGTAGTGGTAGTAGTAATCGTGTCATAGTAGTAGTAGTAGTAGCAGTAGCAGTAGTAGTAGTAATAGTAGCCGTGTCGTAGTAGTAGTAGTAGTAGTAGCAGCAGTAGCAGAAGTAGTAGTAGTAGTAATCGTGTCGTAGTAGTAGTAGTAGCAGTAGCAGTAGTAGTAGTAGTAGTAGTCGTGTCGTAGTAGTAGTAGCAGTAGTAGTAGTATAGTAGTAGCGGCAGTAGCACTAGCACAATTTGATACAATACTCTTATATGCCAATAAATATCATATCCACGTGTTCATATATATATTCACTATTTCGATTATGACACAAAAACACCGTCAGCAAATAATACACAGTGACACACACTATCGCCACAAGAAACGATCATTAATATATGAAAAAAATAAATATGAGAAGGCAATACACTTTATTTATACTTCCCGCCATCAATTCCACAAAGTACTGTACAAAATTGCAATATATTATTCTTATGAGCGTCACTTCTCCTACATTTTTATTAGGGTATTATTATTTATCATTTTTTATTACCATTACTTAGCCCTTTGTCCTTCCCCTCCTCTCCCTTCCTTCCTTCTTTCTTGCAGTTATTTTATGTTTTTCGTCTCCTTATTTTCTTGAGTCTAAAAATTTTTTAAAATCCTTCAATAATGATAACATAAAAAAAAATAAAAAATAATAAGAAAAAATAAAAAAATAATAAAATAATAATAATAATAATAAATATATATAATATATACTACTAATAAAATAATAATAATAAAATAATAAATAATAATACTACTCAAAAAATTTTATAAAATTTATATATAAAATAAAAAAAATATTCTTTCCATAAAAATTTTAAATTAAAAATAAAATAAAAAAAATTATATTTTTTTTCAAAAAAATTAAAAACACAACTAAAATTCCCAAAAACCTTTACTTAACCCTTAAAAAAAACGGAACCCAAGCCAAAACCCCTTTGCGGGGGCCAAAAATAATTTTTCTAAAATTTAAAACTTTTTAAAAAAAATTTAAAAAACTACCTTATAAACCTTATTAAAAAAATGGGCCGAATGAAATAAAAAAGTGTTGAGTAAAAATCTTCAAATAACACGAATAACCCGGGAAAAAAAAACATCCCAAGCCAAAATTCTCCCTTTTAATAATCTGCGAAAAAGTCTTGATTTTTTCCAGGCCAAAAAAAAAATTAAAAGACCTAATTTAAAAAAAAAGGTAATAAATTAATTTAAACAATTAATATTCCCCCTTATAGTATTAACCCATTTTTTTAAGGGGGGGGAAAGTTTTCCCCGATTTTAAACAAAAAAGCAAATTTCCCATCCTTTTCCCCCCTTTTTTTTTTTTTTTAAAAAATAAACTTTGCCCTTCTTTTTCCTCAATGTAAATTTTTTGTTTTTTTTAAAAATTTTATTTTTAAAAATTTTTTGTTTTCAAATTTTTTTTCTTTCCAAAAAAAAAAAAAACCCCGGGGTGCAAACACCCTAATTTAAAAACCCAAAAAAATTTAGTTTAAATTTTTTCTAATTTCCCTTTTTTTTAATTATTTAAAATAAATTTTTGAAAATTGAAAAATTTAATGATACTACCTTTATATACTCCTACCTAAAAAAATTTAAAAAAAAAAAAAAATGGGGCACACTTTTCTTTTTTTAACTACTAATCATTTATCTAATAAATTTAATAATAAAAATAAAAATAAAAAATAATAAAATATACTATACTATAATTAATAATAATAAAAATGATAATAATAATAATAATAATGATAATAATAATAATAATAATAATAATAATAATAATAATAACAATAATAGTGATAATACTGATAATAAAAAATATAACGAAAAATAGGTAAATTGCAGAACATAAATTATTCTGTTGATACAAAAAGTCCTACCCTCTCTCTCTCTCTCTCTCTCTCTCTCTCTCTCTCTTCCTTCCCTCTCTCCTCTCTCTCTCTCTCTTTTCTCTCTTCTCCTCTCTCTCTCTCTTTTCCCATAATATAACCTTTCTTAGCTTCCTTTTTCTCTAATCTCGTCAATATTATTCCCGTTTCTTTAATTTTCCTCTAACTATCTTCTTCCCATTTTTCTCTCATTCCTTTTGTATCTACCTTCTTCTCTCCTCCTTTCTCTTACTTCATAATTTTCTTCGTTTTCCTGTGTCTCCTTTCCCTGCAACACTCCTTCACTCCCTTCATCCCTTCCAATTATTTCATTTTATTTTCTTCATTCTTCTATTATTCCCTTTTTGTAGTGTTGTGTAATAGTAATAGTAATTAAAATTTTTTCCATAATTGTTTTCATTTAAAAAATTATTTTAAACAAACTTTTATATACCATGTCTATTAAAAGGCCGGTCTTCGAGCCCCAAAACTCCTTTTAAGACGGAAAATTTTAATCTAAATTTGCAGTTTGTGTTGTGGTGGGGGTGTTTTGGGGGTGTGGTGTGTGTTGTGTGGTGTGTTGTGTGGTGTGTGGTTTTGTGTTGGGGTTGTGTGGTGTTGGTGTGTGTATGTGTGTGGGTGTTAAAGTGTGTTGGCATTTTTAATTATTATGAAAAAAACAGTATGCATTATGAAGGACGATAAAGTTCTTTAGGGTGTGGTTTTTTTTTGTTGGTGGTGTTGTTTGTGTGTGTTTGTGTTTTGGGTGTGTGTGTGGTTGGTTTTTGTGTGTTGTGGTGTGTGTGTGGTGGTGATCTTGTTGTGTGTGTGTGTGTGTGTGTTGTGTGTGTGGTTGTTTGGTGTTGGGGTGTGTGGTGTGTGTGTGTTTTGGGTACGAAATATTTGTTTTACATTTTAAAAACCACGGTAAAAAGTAAATTTTCTGCACAAACTTTCCCAAAACCCCATTGCAGTTTTTAATTATTGTTTACGTCCCTTTAATTAAACCCAGAGGAAATCTATCCGAAAAAAAAAAATGAAGTCCAAAAATAATCTACCACAAAAACCACACCAACACACCACACACACCCACACACACACAACCACACACACCACAAAACAAAACCACACAACAAAACCCCAAAAAACACAAAAGGGCCCCCCCCGCCACACAACAAAAAACACAACACAAAAACACCAAACACACACAACCCCAAAATAAAAAAAACAAACCAACACCCCCCCAAAAAACAAACCACACCCCACACACAACAACACAAAACAAACACACCACAACACACACACACCCCAAAAACAACACACACACAAAACAACACACACACACCCCCAAACCCCACAAAACCCCCCACACCCCACACACACACCCCACATTTGGGAAAAATAAGATGCAAAGAATATAAAAATAAAAACCCCTTTTAAAAATAGCAATAAAAAATAATAATAATGAAAAATAATAATTATAATAATAACAATGATTTTAAAAATGCTTTGAAAAAATTAACCTGCATTTGTCTCTACATTTTTTCTTGCCCTCCCACAGCTTCGTGGGGGGGGGAAAAAAGAAAAAAAAAAACTTCCCCTTTTTAGGGCAAACAAAAAAGGCCCTGAAATTTTGGTCTTTTCATTTTATTAAAGGCGTTCCCAAAGACGGGTTCAATAATTTAGGCCCGAACCCAAAATTTGACCCACCCGCCCCCACTACCATTTCCCACCCGGAACAAAACCCCCACCCCCACACCAACCATCAGCCCACCCCCCATCCACTTAAACCCACCCCCCACCATTTTTAAACCCCCCCTCTTTTCAAACCCCTCTCTCTCTCTCTCTCCTCTCTTTTCTCTTCTCTCTCTCTCTCTCCTCTCTCTCTCTCTCCCCTCCTCTCTCCTCTCTCTCTTTTCTCTCTCTCTCTCTCCTCATTTTTTTCTCTCTCTCTTTCTCTACCACAAACCCGTTTTCTGTCATCACCATCACCAACACTTGGGCCGGCACCCTCTTTTGTCACCAAACTTTGTATTTATGTTCCCTTACGTATTTAGATAATATTGTTTCACCCATATCAATTTTCGTTAAATTTAATTTTTTTTCAAACCCTCACCATATAGTTGTTATTTCCCTTAAATTACTATTTTTTTAATTATCATTTATTTTCATTTTTATTGCTATCACTATAATCATCACTTACTATATCACTTCCATTATTTTAAATCAAAATGAAGGGCAGTATAGAAGTAATCGTTTTTTGGGTTTTCCCTTTTTTTTCATAGACCCCCCCCCCAAAAAATTGTCAATTTTAGTACAGTGTTATAATTTGGTTCTTTAATTAAAATAAAAGTGTGTTTTGATAGGGTTTGGGGGGGTTTTTGGGGCCCCTCGGGGGGGAGAAGAGAGGAGGGGAGGGGGGGGGAGGGTAAAAAAAGGGGGGAGGGAATTAAAGGAAAATAATAGAAAAATTATAAAAGGGGGGATCCGTTAAAAAAATGTTTCTTTTTTTATATGGTTTGGGGGTATGGTTTTGGTTTGGTTTTGTGGGGGGGTGGTGGTGGGGGTGGTTTGGGGGTGGTGGTGATGGTTTTGG
The DNA here is from genome assembly GCA_016584305.1 of Chionoecetes opilio. Taxonomy (NCBI): domain Eukaryota; kingdom Metazoa; phylum Arthropoda; class Malacostraca; order Decapoda; family Majidae; genus Chionoecetes; species Chionoecetes opilio. The sequence goes on from JACEEZ010013314.1 coordinate 211,069, forward strand.
GGGTGGGGGGGGTGGTGGTGGTGGTGGTGGTGGTTTGGTTTGGGGGGTTTATGCTGCTGATAGATAACCTCTCTTTTTTTCTTTCCCCCTCTCTTCTCTCCTTTTTCTCTCTCTCTCTCTCTCTCTTCTCTCTCTTTCCCCTCTCTTTCTCTCTCTCTCTCTCCCCTCTCTTTTCTTTACAAAAACACAAACACAAACAAAAAACACACACACACACACACACACACACACATCACCTTGACGAGACACTCAAATGTTGCAAGGATGAGTGATAGCTGACAAGGATGGGTGAGATGTGTAGCGGGCGTGATAGACGGATGAAGAACATGGATGAAGGATGGACATGCACATATATTGGCTGTCGAACAAAGGGCGTGGATGCGTGGATGACATTTATAAGACCTATGCGTGAGGTGAGTCAATGGTGGGAGAAGGGTTGCTGGGTGAGTCAATGG
>JACEEZ010013314.1:216523-229023 GCA_016584305.1 Chionoecetes opilio
ACACACACACACACACACACACACACACACACACACACACACACACACACACACACAAGCACTATCTTCAGTATACGTATCAACTTGCTATTTACCTTTATACTATAGTCACCTCAGTTGCCAATAGTAGGTAAGTCAAGCCCCCCCTTCACCTCACCTCACCTCACCTCACCTCACCTCACCGGGCAAAGGCATGCGGTAAATTCTCTAACCTATTAAAAACTACCTCTGACCTTGATGAAAATAATATAAACGCTCTTCTTTCTCTATTCTTTTTACTTCCATTACAGTTTTATTCCCGCCAATATTACCAATTTGCGCGCGACCTCCCTCCCCACACACCGGCCACACATTTCGCGTTGGCAACACTTGGTGAGGGTCACAGGTGGAGCCGCGGGTCTGGCAACAGTTTATAATGACACAGGTGTAACCGCTGCGCTGGTAATAATGCGGGTCGGGTTTACCGGATTAGCCTAATCATTGTTTTTAATCTCTCTCGTGTTTGCTGTATTTCGCTGTATTTATGGCCTAATCCACTTGCCGGCGCGCATTCCGTTGCCTGTAGCCAAGTGAAGCACCCTCCCTCCCCCCTTCCCCTCCTTCCATTACCCGTCCTTCTCTCCTTCATTCCACTCTTCCTTCCTTTTCGTTTCATCTCTCCTTCGTTCATCATTCTACATTACCCTTCCTTCCTTCCCTCCCTTCCTTTGTTTTCGTCTTTCCTTCGTTCATCTCCCTCCATTACTTCCCTTCCTTTCTTCCCTCATTCCACTCATTTCTTCCTTTCCTCCTTACCTAATATCTTTTCGTCTTTCCCTTATTCATCACCCGCCATCAATCACCCTTCCTTCCTTCCCTCATTCCCCTCCTCCTTCCCTTCCTTCATATCTCCTTTCGTTTCGTTTTTTCTTCGTTTATCACCCTTCATTCCTTCCCTCATTCCATTCTGCCTTCCTTTTATTTCCGTCTTTCCTTCGTTCATCACCCTCTATTACCATTCCTTCCTTCTCTCCCTCATTCCACTCATTCCATTCTTTACTCTTTCGGCTTTCTCTCTAATCTTTTTTTGTCTTTTCTCTTTATTCTCATTTTTTTCATTATGGTATTGTCTTGGCCTCATTCTCTCATTCCTCGCTACCATTACCTTTACTTCTTTCCCTCCTTCCACTCTTCCTACTCTTCCTTTCTATCTCCTTCCTTTTCGTCCTTCCTTTGTTCATCCTCCTCCATTACCCATCATTCTCTCCCTCATTCCACTCTTCCTTCCTTTCCTCTCTACCTCCTTTCCTTTCGTTTTTCCCTCATCCGTTATTACATTCCTTTTTTTCCTTCCTCTTTAATCTCATGTCTTTTCTCTCTATTTTAATTTCTTCATCTCTGTAATTATCGTATTGTCTTTGCCTCATCCTCTCTCTCTCTCTCTCTCTCTCTCTCTCTCTCTCTCTCTCTCTCTCTCTCTCTCTCTCTCTCTCTCTCCTCTCTTCTCTCTCTCTCTCTCTCTCCTCCCTACCACAATAATAATAATCAACAACCACAACCACCACCACCACCACCACTACTACCATCAAATCACGTTCCTTGGCTCTGAAATGAAAAAAAATAATCAGATTTATAGGACATAATTAAACAAGCTAAGGATACTTGTCGGCGAGATATTTAGTAGCGCTGTTTCTCTTCCTTCTTTTCCTCCTCCTCCTCCTTCTCCTCCTCCTCCTCCTCCTCGTCCTCCTCCTCCAGCTCCTCCTCCTCCTCCTCTTCCTCCTCCTCCTCGTCATGATTTTTTATCTCTCATTCTCTTTCTCTCTCCCTTTCATTCTTAATCTAAAACAATTAATTTTTAGTCCTCCCATAAATTAACTCGTTCTCTCACATTCCTTCCATTAATCGTACTTAAATTATTCTCCTGCATCTACTTAACCTTATTAAACATTTTGTAAGTAAGCGAAGTCAACAGCACGAAAACCAGCCACAAAAAACGAAGCAATGACAACAACAACAACAAAAATTAAGAATACACAAAATAAAGTAAACGAAACGTACGTAACAATAACAAGAAATAAAATAATAAAACAAGAAATAGTAGAAAATTGTAGTAGTAGAAAGTAATAATAGTAGTAATAGTAGTAATAATAGTAATAATAGTAGTAATAGTAGTAATAATAGTAATAATAGTAATAATAGTAGTAATAATAGTAATAATAGTAGTAATAATAGTAATAATAGAAAGCGTAATAGTAGAAAATTGGAGTAGTAGAAAGTAATAATAGTAGTAATAGTAGTAATAGTAGTAATAATAGTAGTAATAGTAGTAATAGTAGTAATAATAGAAAGTGTAATAGGAGAATTTTGTAGTAGCATAAAGTAATAATAGTAGTAATAGTAGTAATAATAGTAGTAATAGTAGTAATAATAGTAGTAGTAATAGTAGTAATAGTAGTAATAATAGTAGTAATAGTAGTAATAGTAGTAATAATAGAAAATGTAATAGTAGAAAATTGTAGTAGTAAAAAGTAATAATAGTAGTAATAGTAGTAATAATAGAAAGTGTAATAGTAGAAAATTGTATTAGTAGAAAGTAATAATAGCAGTAATAGTAGTAATAGTAGTAATAATAGAAAATGTAATAGTAGAAAATTGTAGTAGCATAAAGTAATAATAGTAGTAATAATAGTAATAATAGAAAGTGTAATCGGAGAAAATTTTGTGTCATAAAAACTAAACCCGAAAGAAAAAGGAAAAAAAAGTCTGGTGGTTGCGAACAAACTGAACACGAAAGAAAAATCGGAGCCAAGAAATCACGAAAGAATAAAAAGAAGAAAACGATAGAGGCGTAAAAGTCATTCACTGAGAAATGAGGAACTAATATTAGGAGGACAAACAGTAAGAATGACGTAGGAGGAAGAGGAGGAGGAGGAGGAGGAGGAGAAATGACGGAGGAGGTAAGGGGGAGGAATGGAGGTTAATTATGGGTGGAGGAAATAGTCTAACAAAACTAATGGGTGGCTGGGATCTGTGTGTGTGTGTGTGTGTGTGTGTGTGTGTGTGTGTGTGTGTGTGTGTGTGTGTGTGTGTGTTTGTGTGTGTGTGTGTGTGTGTCAAATGTTTATGAGGGAATGAGAGTGAATGGGAAGGAATGAATGATGAATGATGGGAGGAAATAAGTGAAGCAAGGGAGTGAATGTGTATAGTGGTGTTTATTAAAGCGGATTATTCACTGTATTGAGAGGAGTGAGTGAGTGAGTGAATGAGTGTATTGAGTTAAGTGAATGAGTAAATCGATGGAGTGAATGGGTATATGGAAGAGAGGGAAGCAAGCTGTATCGATTTCGTTCAATACATAGATGTAAATAAACACTGCAAGCACACACACACACACACACACACTTAGGGGAGGCGGTAGCGGAGTGGTTAGCGTCTCCGACTGGCGTTCTCGGTGACCCGAGTTCGATCCCCGAAGAAAACCAAAACCTTTCTGCACCGTTGAGTGGCCTAAGAACACCCACATGCTGCCCATCAACTCTACCTTCGATTGCGAATGCATCGGAGGACACAGGGGGGCGGCATGAGCCTCTAGTCACAGGCGTCACTATAAGAATCCTGCCTGCGCCACCACGGGCGAGGACCAACCATCAGAGCCCTCAAGTGAACCTCCAGAGCCTACCATCCGAGCCCTGGGTCACCACTGCCTGCCTACAGCCGCTATAGGCACAAATGTAAAAAAAAAAAAAAAAAAAAAAAAAAAAAAAAAATAATACCATCAAATCAAAACAAACTACCACTAGGTAGCTTTTACTTTTTTACCTCAACCACAACCACCATTTCTAACCACCTCAACCACCATTTTTAATCACCACCTCAACCACAACCACCATTTTTAGTCACCACCTCTACCACAACCACCATTTCTAACTGCAACCACAACCACAACCACAACCACCATTTCTAACTGCAACCACAACCACAACCACAACCACCATTTCTAACTGCAACCACAACCACCATTTCTAACCACCACCTCAACCACAACCACCATTTATAACCACCACCTCAACCACAACCACCATTTATAACCATCACCTCAACCACAACCACCATTTCTAACCACCACCTCAACCACAACCACCATTTATAACCATCACCTCAACCACAACCACCATTTCTAACCACCATCTCAACCACAACCACCATTTCTAACCACCACCTCAACCACAACCACCATTTCTAACCACCACCTCAACCACAACCACCATTTCTAACCACCACCTCAACCACAACCACAACCACAACCACAACCAACCAACCATCGTATCTAGTCACGCTTTTCACTGGATATAATTTAATGACACACACACACAACACGACTTAAATAATTCACTCATCGCCACCTCGCCTTAAACTCTCTCTCTCTCTCTCTCTCTCTCTCTCTCTCTCTCTCTCTCTCTCTCTCTCTCTCTCTCTCTCTCTCTCTCTCCCAAAGCGTGCAGGCAGAGAGAGAGAGAGAGAGAGAGAGAGAGAGAGAGAGAGAGAGAGAGAGAGAGAGAGAGAGAGAGAGAGAGAGAGAGAGAGAGAGAAAGAGAGAGAGAATTCAACTTTAACAACGTAGAGCAGCAAAACCCGCCGACCCAGAATAACTTAATGAAATTTGTTGGTATAATCGCGCGCGGCGGCCGGCGAAATCAAAGCGGCGACCACCAATTGTCACCTGAGAGAGAATTATATTTTAATCGGGCGGCGGCGGCGAGTGTGTAGAATATTACCACAGTTTATTAGGGTCATGAATTGCTTAAAGAGCCTGCGAGGTGAGGAGAGATTGGGGGGAACGTGCGGGTCGGTATTGTGGCGGTGTGTGTGTGTGTGTGTGTGTGGGTGTGTGGGTGGGTGGGTGGGTGTGTGTGTGGGCGGGTGGGTGGGTGGGTGGGTGGGTAGGTGTGTGGTGGTTGTGGTGGTGGTGCAAAAGAAGTGGAAAAGTACTTGTGGGAAAAATAACTAAGTGTGCAACAATAAAGGTTTGGGCAAGTATGTGAAAGAGACAAATTGAGAAGAAATATTAAGTGTGTGAAGTGGAATATTTACATGTGTTACAATGTGACTTTTACGATTTGTTTTCAGAATAACTTTTGACTTAATACATATCTACTTTTAAGGCACGACTATACTTTTTTTGTACGAGTAAAACATTTGATTTGATGTGTTATAGAGCAAGGAAGGAGGAAAGGTGGAGGAAGATTAAGGGAATTTAGATGAAGTTTTAATGTATTTTTTGTATCAAGGCAAAAATTCAATTATATCATAAGGTCTCATGCTTAAAAGTATGCCTATGTTTACCTGATAATATGGTTAACTATGATAAAATACAGCTGAAATTTAGAAGAAGCGTAGTATTCCCTTCTCCTGGCATTAAATATCATTCAGTAAGCAGCAAGGGGACAGATTTTTCACCTTGTAAAAAAACCAGAGTATAGTTAGGTAGCCCAAGGTGTAAGAGAGAATATGTTACACGTAAAGAAAGTGATTAAAGGTTAGGAAATGACTAATTGTGGGAGAGGTAGGAGGAAAAACAAGAGAATTAACAGAGACAAGATGATAAAATGATGACAAAACAATGATATAATGATGACAGAACAATGATATAATGAGATAAAACAATGATATAATGATGATAGAAACAATGATAGAATGATGATAGAATGACAGTTATAATGCGATGGGTATAAATGTGTAGTACCATAGATTAAGTGGAATTTGAGGGGATAAGGTAGAGAAGTTTAGGAACAAAGCAGGTAAGAAGCAATAAAGTATAATCACTTCTCATCAAAATTGTATCATATGTCCCTGAAAATAGTCATCTTTTCACTCATTCAGTCATTTTATATATTTAGCATCTCTCTCTCTCTCTCTCTCTCTCCTCTCTCTCTCTCTCTCTCTCTCTCTCTCTCTCTCTCTCTCTCTCTCTCTCTCTCTCTTCTCTCATCTCTCTCTCTCTCATCTCTCTCTCTCTCTCTCTCTCTCTCTCTCTTTTTTTTTTTTTTTTTTTTTTTTTACATTTGATATTAATTTTACAGCCAAAAGTTTCCGTTGAGGTTCCGATAACTATCTTTAGTCTGCACATTTAGTTGACTAATTATGTCCAGATGGCATCAGCCAGGCATTCACTGCACACTTGAAGATGTGGAGTGTGGCGGCCTGGTGCATGTCAGTCTGTCGCACTACTTGGTTCCACAGCCTGCTGTATCGCGGCAGGAAGAGAGCGGAAGAAGGTCGCTGTCCTGGCGAAGGGAACAATGAGTTGTTGGTCCCTCTTGTTGGCGTCCCTGGTGGAGTATGGGTGAGGTCTCTCTCTCTCTCTCTCTCTCTCTCCACGTGGGTCGCTGCTGCATGCGCGTCTTTAAATTATTCATTATTTTCGACTCGAATTCAAAAGGAAGTGTAAATTATTTTCGTGTTTTTCTGCCTCCTTTTTCAACTCCTTGTATTTGCGAAGGTTCACTTTTAATTTATCGAGAGATATTATCATTTGCAGGTGTCAGATCATCCTGCTTTTCTGTGTGTGTGTGTGTGTGTGTGTGTGTGTGTGTGTGTGTGTGTGTGTGTGTGTGTGTGTGTGTGTGTGTGTGTGTGTGTGTGTGTGTGTGTGTGTGTGTTTACATGGACATGCATATGCCACAAACAGTAACTCTACACAGCCTATATAGTATTAACTGTATACAGATTATTTTGAGACGGTGCCGCGGAGTTGAATCAGTGTCTATCTTCGCTTTGCTTTAAGAGAAGGTCAAGGTCAAGGGTCTAAAAGGTCATGTCTATAACCTTCAAATAACTACACACAGGTGATGTCTTTGCTATTTACCTTACCTTTTTTTTCATTATTCAATTATTATTCACTACACCACCAGTACACTCTTAGAAAAAAAGGGTAGGAAAAGGGTAGAAAAAGGGTATTTGTAGTGATGAAATACTGCTACCCTTTTTCTACCCTTACAAATATACCCTTTCGGATCGACGCAAATATACCCTTTTCCACCCTCTCGTCTAAAAAGGGTAGATAAAGGGTAGATGAAGGGTATAATCGGCAGCATCTACCCTCCAGCCTGGACATAGGGTTTAAAAAGGGTAGTGATGGTGCGATGTAACAATTCGACCCTTAATATACCCCCCATTTCTGAGAGTGTATACTTCTATTTTTCATCAGTTCCCTGGTTTTTTTATTTAAGTATAATTTTTGTATTTAATCTGCAAACACATAATGCGTTAACTTTTTTACGTCCATCATCGTAAAAATGTGTTTAAAATGTTAGTGAGCTTGACACACAGAAATTGTGGCGTCTAAAAACCAAGCCGTGAGTCTCATATTATTCAAACTTATGCAAGACTGTAATCATTGTCCATGATTATTATTTATAAACTTTTATTTCCCCAAAAACCGCAATTATCGTCGTCACTGACCTTCAACTACCAACTGAAGCTTAAATAGAAATGGTATTGACGCCAAAAAATATCCTCGCGTCTGACATCAAGACTTGTACCAGAAATATGTTGTTAAAAGCTACAGATAAGTTGCCAATCAGTATTTTTATTCCTACGAGATTTAGAACAAATGCCATCAGGTCCATGATTTTCTTACTGTTTTGTATTAGATTAATCCTATTCCTCTTCTTATCACTTTCATTCTTCCTTCTCCTCCTTTATCTCTCCTCCTCCATATTTCTTTCCTCTCTATCTTCCTTTCCTCTCCTCTTTACTATATCTTAAGGTTATTCAGTGAACCTTGTGCAGTGTTTTAAAAGTGCAAATTATTTAAGATGCCTTGACTTCAGTGTAATATAAAAAAAACATTATTTTCTGTATAATTATCGAGTGGTTCATTATGTGCAACAATATCTAGTGTAACATTGATTATTCAGTGTTGTGTCATTTAGAATAACCTTGATCACTAGAGTAACATTAATTATCATTTAGTAGAACAGCATTAGTGTAAAGGACAATATTATGTCAAGCAATATTAATGTAACGTCCTTCACTGATCTTAATGTAGCACTATCAACATTATTTGCATCATTATTAATTTCTCACTTTCGCTAAAGCTCCGCCGAGGTATTAATGTCATCATCAACATCATCAGCACATCGTTATCATCACCGCCACCACTACCATTGCCGCGCCATCACTGCTACTCATCATCAAAACCATCAATATTTCTACCAACAAAGCTTTCTATGCACGCCATCAATACTGTCAACACTCCAGTCACCCCATCACAACGACCCTTGTTATCACCACATCAATAGTAACCCTCATCACTATCATCACCATTGACTCACTTTGTTGACTAAAGACCGAAATAAGAATTAATAGAGAAAAGGTGCACTATGCTGTTAATACGTAAACCGTAATCGTATCGTATAAGTAATAATCGTAATAAGTAAGTATAATGAGCATGTATAAGTAAGTAATAACAGCATAATGCATTAGCATGTATGTAAGCATAATAAGCATGAGCCTGACTGAGGATCCGAACATCACAGAAAACGGGATCTTCACCTATAGATCACAGGTGTCACTATATAAATCCAGCCTGCGCCACCAAGGAGGGGGGCCAACTATCACGACCCTTCATAATGTACAGGGACAACCACCTGAGCCCTCAAATATTAAATAGCCTACAGGCGCTATAGGCTCCAACATATAAAAAAAATAATAATAATACGTAGAGTCGATTGGGCTTACCTTGCACTGCAGAAGCTACACCCGAGTGCCTCCTTTGCGTCTGTCCTCGTGCTGTCCGGCCTGTGATCTGTAAAAACAATAACAACTTCTTCAATTCCTCCTTCACAGTCTTACATGCCTTGTCTCCTATGTTAATATTCCTGCATAGCCTCTGAACCAAGCTGAATCATCTATATTTCAGTTTTATGTTTTTTCTCTCTCTCTCTCTCTCTCTCCCCGCCTTTCCTCTCTCTCTTTTCTCTCTCCCTTTTCTCTCTCTCCTTCCCCTCCCCTTCTCTTCTTCCTCTTTTCCTCTTCTTTTTTCTCTCCTCTTCTCTCCCCTACAGCACCCTTTCTCCTTAAAGTCTTCGTAGCAATTAATAAATGCGATGCTTATTACAGTTCTTAGCCTCTTATCTCCTGTCTTTCAATGGCTATTTAAATATTGGATCAAATATAAGAGAAAAAACCCCATTAATATCTCTTAAAAAAGGCAGCATTTAACTTGTCCCATTTCATTGTTTCCTATTTGAGAGCGTTATTTCCTGTATTTTTTGTTATGTGCAACTAGAGAGAGAGAGAGAGAGAGAGAGAGAGAAGGAGAGAGAAGAGAGAGGGGAGAAAAGAGGGGAGAGAGAGAGAGAGAAGAAGAAAGAAAAAAGAGAGAGAGGAAAAGGAAAAAGAGAGAAAAGAGAGAGGAGAGGAGAGAGAGAGAGAAGAGGAGAGAGAGAGAGAGAGAGGAGAGAGAAGAGGAGAGAGAAAGAGAGAGAGAGAGAGAGAGAAGAAAAGAGAGAGAGAGAGAGAGAGAGAGAGGAGAGAGATGGCGAGCACGTATAAATATTTACCACCAGGAGACAGCGACCTAGCCACTGAGCCCTTGTCGGAAGAGCAAAAACGAGTCGCCTTGTCTGTCTCGCGGGACCCAACAAAACAAAGCTAATTCTTGTCTTATGTTTTACTGTATTTACAAAAGTTTCAAGGCGAGGTAGTTGTCAGGTAATGATCAGCGTTATCTTTCTTTATTTGTTTCCTTCCTGTATGCATTCTATCTATCTGTCTATCTATCTGTCTATCTATCTGTCAATCTATCTGTCTATCTGTCTATCTCAGCTTGTCTTTCTTTTACCGTTTTTATCTCTTAATGTATCCATCTATTTCTTCCCTTTAGGTTATCAATTCGATACACCACATTTTTTTTTTTTTCTCTCTCTCCTCTCTCCCTTTTCCTCTCTTCTCTTCCTCTCCCCTCTCCTCTCCCCTCTCTCTCTCCCCTCTCTTTTTTTTTTTTTTCTCTCTCTCTCTCTCTCTCTCTCTCTCTCTCTCTCTCTCTCTCTCTCTCCTCTCTCTCTCCTCCCTTTTTCTCTCCTCTTCTCTCTCTCTCTAATAAGATAATAATAATATAATATGATTTTTTCCCTCATTTCAACCCGACATTCTCTCCTCTCTCTCTTTCTCTCTCTCTCTCTCTCTTCTCATCTTCTCTCTCCCTCTCCTCTCTCTCCTCTCTTTCTCTTCTCTCCCCCTCCTCCTCTCTCTCTCCTCTCTGGGAAAGCTCGTGTAACTTTAAAACATATTCACGTGAAGCAAAGATTTATGGGCAATCTCACAATGGCGGATGGTCTGTGAGGCTCCAGAGGCTCCGTTTTTTACCTGTGAGGAGGGGAGGATAGGGGGGAAAAGGAGGGGGGGAAAAAGGGAGGGGGGGGGGTAGGGGAGGAGGGGGGGTTAAACAGCACCTTATATCCCCCTCTCCCCCCCACCCTTCCTCAATCTCCCTTCTGCATCTCTAACGAATGCAAAAAGCGCTATATTAACGTAATGTCTTAACCCCCCCCCCCCCCATAAAAACACAAAACACACAAAAACAAACACACACACACACACACACACACCACACACACACACGAAGATGGATTCTAATGTAATTGATGAGTCAGTCTCGTCCTATTTTTTTTTTGGTGCTCGAACCCTGAACCCTAAGTATTTGAAGCCGATTTTTTAACCACTCAACCACGCGCCTCGTATTTGTCACGATCTTTACCCCAACGCACATTGCTCTTCCTCCTTCTCCTCCTATTTTTCTATTTTTCTTTTGTCTTCCTCCTTATCTTCGTCTTCCTACTCTTCTCTTAGTCTCCCTTTTAGCTGCAGTTCTCATCGTCGCCTCTCCTCCTCCTCCTCCTCATAGGTCTCCTGGTGTCTGTTATTCCTATGTATTCCTATGTATTACTCCTCCTCCCCTCCTCTCCTCTCTTCTCCTCCTCCTCCTCCTCCTCCTCCTCCTCCTCCTCCTCCTCCTCCTCCTCCTCCTCCCCTTCCCTCCTCTCCTCTTCTCTCCTCTCCTCTCCTCTCCTCTCCTCTCCTCTCCTCTCCTCTCCTCTCCTTTCCTCTCCTCCTCCTCTTCCTCCTCCTGAGTCTAAGAAAGGCAAGAAGAGTTAGTGATGTATCTTGCTACGGGGGAGATAAGAGGTAGGCGGGAGGGGAGAGGAGGGAAAGAAAGGGGAGAGAGGAGAAACAGGACGAGGAAGAGAAGTGAAGAGGGAAGGGGAAGAAAGGGGAGAGAGAAGAAGGAATGCAAGAACGAGGATGAGGAGAAGCGAAGGGGGGAGGGGGAGAAGAAAGGGGAGAGAGGAGAAAGAGTGACAGAACGAGGAAGAGGAGAAGCGAAGGGGGAAGGAGAGAGGGAGGGAGGAGGGATATAAGGCTCTGTTCTTCTCCCCCTTCCCTCCCCTTCCCCTCTCTCTCATCAAGGCGAGGGTGGCTTGGCGTTTGGCGTGGGGCGGGGGGGTTCGGGGCGGGGCGAACAAACCGCGCCCTAACACAATAGCGGAAGATGCAGGATGTACTTAGCGTTGCGTCGCCTCCGTCACTCCGTCACAAATGCAATTTATACGGCGCGCCCCCGTGAGTTTGGCGTCAACACTCGTGCCCGCCGCCGCCCCGAAGCCCAACTCTCTCGCAACTCAATAACCGTAGAAATAGAGAAGGTCAATAGAATTATTATCGAATGCGATTTGAAAACGCCTTGATTGGAGACCCGTGTCAAATTTGATCAAGAAATTCGAAGCGACGGGAGGAGGCGAGTGCAAGTTGCCGAGGCGCTCTTCTTAACGCGGTTGTTGAAATGAAGTAATCACATTTGTGTCTTGTTATACCGACACTGAAAAATGACAACACGATTTCCGAGTGTTAGGAGTCGGTATCATAGACGTGGGAGAGAGGGGAGGGGGGGGAAGGGAAGAAGGGGGAATGGTGGGAAGGTGGGAGGGGAAGGTGGGGGCTAGGAAGGAGGGGAAGTGCAAGGGAGAGGGGAGAAAAACCGAAAGGATGAAATAGAAGAAAGAAAACACGAGGTATGTAGAAGACTGCAGCATCACAATCAGACGTTGACATGCCAGCTATCAGTCTGCAGTTAGGTATTTTGTGGAGCCTATACTTGAACTTCTTCCTCCTCCTCCTCCTCCTCCTCCTCCTCCTCCTCCTCCTCCTTTTCCCCTAGGCGACGATGCAGGCCGGGGTAGGGGGGGGTGGGGGGTAAAGGGGGTGGAGGTCATCGCCAACTCACTAAATGGTTCTCCACCCGTGTCTAAACTGGCATAACTCCTCTCCGGGATGCATAGAAGCTGACGCCGGAGATAGTGCGGGGGGGAAGGCGAGAACTGAAGGAGGGAATTTGAGGTAGTAGGAGGCTAACAGCGGCTTAGGGGGTGGCTGTGAAGGGGTGGTGGGATGGGTAGTGACTCTTAGAAGATGGTAGGGGGTAAATTTTATAAGACAAGACGAAGGGGGGGTATAGG
>JACEEZ010013314.1:236523-246523 GCA_016584305.1 Chionoecetes opilio
GGTGTAGGAGGGTCGGGTTTGACGTGGAGACCTGTGCGAGGGAGATTATTGGCGTTTCTGGTGATGAGACGGGCAAGAGGGGATTCTTTTGGGTTACACGACTGTTGCGCTTGGAAGAGGTGGTGTGGGTGGATGGGAGGTGTGGGTGTGTGGGGTAAGGGTGGGTGTGTAAGGCAGAGTACATAGGACTAGCACTGGGGGTGGTGCGGGAGTAGATATAGGTGTGTGGGTAGGTATAGGCAGGTGTGTGGGGAACGTTGAGCGGTAAGACGATGGATGAATAGAGGAATTGTGGTGTAGTGACTGTGGGGATAGTGGGTGGGGAATACTGGGGTGGAGGGTGTCAATAGAGTTTATGGGGATGGGTTAGTATTTTCTTGGTGGTGTATATTATACTAGTAAATATTAAGAGGTACGCTTTGGGTGTGTGAAATCACAGTTGGGATTATGTACGATGTGGCTTGATCGTTCATTTATATTTTGTATTTTGCGATATAAATTTTTTTCCTTGTATATTTGGGTCTATATCTCTCCTCACAGGAGTCGGGGGTATCTAGCATACTCTCTCTACTAGCTATCGTTCTCTCTCTCCTTCTCTCTCTCGCGTCTCTCCTCTCTCTCTCTCTCTCTCTCTCATCTCTCTCCCTATCTCTCTCTCTCTCTAACTTTTTATCTATTATGTTATCTATCTGTACATGTGTTTTGTTAGGTACTAGTGTTCATTTCTTCTCATACAAATCTTCTATCTATCTTTTACCTAACAATTATATACTTATTGGATAAGAACATGTAAATTATATACCAGCATCATTCAAATGGATCTCCACAGCACCGCCCACCGACGCACGCACTCACCACCCGAACTTAGGAATCCACCATCACCTACCCCTCGAGACAGAAGCCGGCTCGCTGGCCGGGGGGGATCTGCACCTGAGGGGACCGTAAGGAAGGGAGACCAAATCCATCACCCCAACCAAGAGCCATACCGGACCACCACCTACTTCCGCCTACCGAGCCGGGGGGGGGGGGGGGGGGGGGGGGGGGAGACCCGCCACCCACCACTCCTAGTGTGGACGCGACCAGATCACCACCACCACCACCACAACCTCCACACCTCACACCACCACCCACCACCACCACCACCACCACCCCCCCACTACCACCATCACTACCCCCACCACCACCACCACCACCACCCACCACCCCCATCAACCACCACACCAACAACACCCAACCAATACCAACCACCACAACCACCACACCACCATCAACTTCCAACCACCCCGGCCCACCACACCGACCAAGCCACCACCAGGCACACCCCCACACACACCCACCGACCGGCCCCCACCCACCACCACCACCACACGCGACCACCACCCCCAACCACCACCACCACCACCCGTCACCACCCCACCCCCCCCACACCACCACCCCCACCACACCACCACTACCACCACCCCACCACCAGCCACCACCAACACCACCTACCCCCACCCCCACCCAACCACCACCACCACCACCTACCACCACCACCACCACCACCAACACTACACCACCACCACCACTCACCACCACCACCACCGACACCACCACCACCACCACCACCACTACCACCACCACCACCACACCCCCATCAACCACCAACCACCACCCCCCCTATCCACCACCACCACCACCCCACCACACGCACCACTACCACAACCACCACCAACTCTTCTCCTCCTGTTGTTGATTAGGATGACATTTGGTTGGCGACAATAATTCAATTACTCGTGTGACCGAAGCCTGAAAATTGTGAGACAAATTACATGCAACTTTAACCTCCGTGACGACTGAGGGACTAACAAAGGTCACCGCCAACGTCCGCGGGACGAAAACCTTTTTTTTTTTTTTTTTCCTTTTTTTTTTCTATTTTTTTTTTTTTTTTTACTTGTTTTTACAAAAAAAAATTTCTAATATTTTTTTTTTTTTTTTTTTTTCTGATGTCAGGTTTGCATTTTTTTCGGGATTTTTTTTTTTTTTTTTTTTTTTTTTTTTTTTTTTTTTTTTTTTTTTTTGCTTTTACCTAGCTGCACTCTAGAGGGTTGTTTTGGGTGGGGGGGGTGGTGCTTCGCTTGCCAAAAGTTGGGAAAAACACGACCTTGAGGCTTATCGATTCGAAGACGCCTCGCCGCTCATCATCACTATTGTGGAGTTTCTTTCCTGTGTGTTATTTTCTTTTATGCTTGCTTGTTTCATTTTTTTCATTTTATCACTATCACAATTTTTTTTTTTCACTCTGCCTTTTCTTTTTCCCATTTTTCTTCTCTCTTTTTCCCATTCATAAAGTAATGTCAAAGTTCGTTTTTTTTTTTTTGGCCCAGGAAATCATATACAATAAATTTATTCATACATACATATACAATACGCATCATGATACATGTAACACAGGAATAAGGAAGAAAAAAAAAATAAATACCACTTACATGATAAAATACAATGAAGAGGTAATAAATCAACTACTAAATTCAACCACGACTTCAATAAACACACAAACAAACAAAAATAAACCATAAAGCACAAACCAATAACCAGCACAACACATTTTTTTCCTATTAATTTAGTGATGCCAGTTTTATTTATTGTATTGGAACAGGAAATCATATACATAAATTATTCATACACACATACATACATACATGCATACAGTTACACACAGGTGGAAAAACAATGAAATATAATGAAGAGGTAACAAATAAACTACTAAATTCAACCACGACTTCAATACACACACAAACAAACAAACAAAAATAAACCATAAAACACAAACCAATAACCAGCAAAACACATTTTTGTCTCACTCTATTCCTTATCACTATTCCTTAACCTTACAAAACGCTCAGCCATTCCTCCACAAACACATGCAGAAACACTATTATCATCATCATCATTACAGCACACAACACAAATATATTTTTTTCTTATTATTCTCTCTTATCTATTATTCTCTCCATCTCCTCCAAAAGCGTCCTGAGTATTGCATGAGGCCGCGAGGAAGATTATTCTACGTCCTGTTCACCGAAGGATTAAAGATTAGTCGCCAGGTGAAGTTAAAGGCCAAATATAAGCACACACTTCTCAATATTCTATGTCCAGCCAAATATACATGCATATACATTAAACACATCAAGTCTCTCTTCTCTCTCTCGATCTTCTCATCTCGTCTCTCTCTCTCTGTCTCCTCTCTCTCTCTTCTTCTCTCTCTCTCTCTCTCAATCTCATCTCTCTCCGTCTCTCAGTCTCGTTTTCTATCTCTCTCTCTCTCTCTCTCCTCATCTCTCTCCTCTCTCTCTGCTCTCTCTCCTCCTCTCTCTCCTCTCTCTTCCTCCCCTCTCTCTCAATCTCTCTCTCTCTCTCCCTCAACTCACGTACTCTCTCCTCCTCTCTTCGCCCTTCCTCCTCTCCCTCCTTCTTCTCTTCTCTCGGATCTCTCTCTCTCTCTCTCTCTCTCTCTCCTGTGGTATTTTCATCTAAGTCCATAATTTCTTCTCTTTTTTTGTTACCAGTCAAGTTTACATACTATACATGTAAACACAGGGTCACTCTCTCGCTCTCTCTTCTCTCATCTCTCATCTCTCTCATCTCTCTCTCTCTCTCTCTCTCCTCTCTCCTCAGCTCGGGCTCCTCCTCTCTTCCTCATCGTCTCTCTCTCCATCTTTCTCTCTCTCTCTCTCTCTCTCTCTCTCTCTCTCAACGTTCTCGGTCTCTCTCTCTCTCTCTCTCTCTTTCAGCTACTAATTCATCTACATTCATCATATTCCTTTTTTTCCTGTTGCTTTTCCCCTCCTTTTTCTAACCCGCCAATTATGTGACCACTGTGCAGCGCGGAACATAAACTCAAAGGAAAACCCACAATAAAATTGATAGCCAAGAAGAAACAACCGTAAACACAAGAACAAAAACAACATATCAAACGAAACAACAATCAGATGAACCAAACTAAAGAAATTTTCAGTTGTTGGGTATTTTTTTTGTTATGTCCGACGTTTTTCATCTCTCTCTCTATCTTCTCTCTCTCTCTCTCTCTCTCTCTCCTCTCTCTCGCTGGCTGGCTGGCGGCCTGGCTGGCTGGCTGGCTGGCTGGCTTGGCTGGCTGGCTGGCTGGGCTGTCCTCTCGCTCTCTCTCTCTCTCTCTCTCTCTCCTTCGTCTCTCTCGTCTCCTCTCTCTCTCTCGCTCTCTCTCTCTCGCTCGCTCGCTCGCTGGCTGGCCTGGGCTGGCTGGCTGGCTGACTGACTGACTGGCTGGCTGGCTGGCTGCTGGCTGGCTGGCTCTCTTCTCATCTCTCTCAGTCTCTATCTCTCTCTCTCTCTCTCTCCTCTCTCTTCTCTCTCTCTCTCTCCTCGCTCGCTCGCTCGCTGGCTGGCTGGCTCTCTCTCTCTCTCTCTCTCTGCTCTCTCTCTCTCTCTCCTTCGCTCTCTCCTCTCTCTCACTCTCTCTCTCATCGCTCTCTCTCTCCTCTCTCTCTTCTCTCCCTCTCTCCTCTCTCTCCCTCCTCCTCTCTCTCTCCACATTGTGTGCATCCGTCATTAAATATTTACCTTGCGTCCTGCGAACATCCAGAATAAAAGGTCGCAAGCCATTGGTCAAGAGATTTTAGTTTTTTTTTTTTTCTCTCTCTCTCTCTCTCTCTCTCTCTCTCTCTCTCTCTCTCTCTCTCTCTCCTTGAGTGTTCGTGAATCACTGAAAAAAAATAATGACTGACTCACTTACCGTAGATAACAATAAAGTCACCAGGACAACTTTTTTATCTGTTTACAGACGTGTGGTGGCGTTAATACTTACATTTCTACATCCATGATCTCAGGAAAATTAGAAGGGGCTATCTGGAGAGTCTGTGTCATTTTGTGTCTTCATCTGTATCATATTATGGCTATAAATGAACAAATTACAAAAATGTCTACAAAGCGGCTACTAACAATAAAGTCGCCATCTAGTGTTTATTTACTGAGTGTCCTCCCTACGTCGTCGTCGCCCGAAAAAAAAACGCGTAGTGAAATTTGAAACCGTATATACTTGCAGATACAAAGCATAAAACAACGCTGAAACAGGGTAGATTATACAGTCATGATATAAACTACTGTGTATCATCTTTAGTGGCACATAAACATTAGTAATGCTATAATTCGTAATATATGGCGCCTGGCGACATAACTGCAGGTGGCGACTTTACTGTTATCTACGGTAGTAAATACATCAATATTTTGTCCCGAGAGGAGAGAAACAGAGAGCGAGAAAAAAAAAGAGAGAGAGAGAAAAGAGAGAGAGAGATGAAAGACTAGTCGACGTAAAATTTATCCAGAAATCTATACAAAAAAAAAAAAATATATATATATCTGGTTGCCATCGCACACCTGTTCTCCATATTCTTCTTCATCATATTCTTCTTCATATCATTTCTTTTTTCTTCTTCTTCCTTACTTTACTACGATCATTAACATTACTACTATTATTATCATCATCATCATCATCATCATTAATACCATCACCATTGCCATCTTACCACTGATCATTCTCAAACTAAAGACACACACACACACACACACACACACACACACACACACACACACACACACACACACACACACACACACACACACACACACACACACACACACACACACACACACACACACACACACACAAACACACACACACACACACACACAGACAACATTATGATACGCAAATTATCGCACTGCGCAGATCCATTATAAAAACTTCACTGAGTCATTAAGCAGATAATTTTTTACATGCATTAAGAAACTTCAAAGCACATTACGAATACAGTTTTTAAGTGCATAATGGCATGTTTTATCACGGTAGGAAATCTAAACCTTATTTTTCTCTCTCCTTCTTTCTCTTTCTCTTAGGATAGCCTCTCTCTCTCCTTCTTTCTCTTTCTCTTAGGATAGCTTCTCTCTCTCCTTCTTTCTCTTTCTCTTAGGATAGCTTCTCTCTCTCCTTCTTTCTCTTTCTCTTCGGATAGCTTCTCTCTCTCCTTCTTTCTCTTTCTCTTAGGATAGCTTCTCTCTCTCCTTCTTTCTCTTTCTCTTAGGATAGCTTCTCTCTCTCCTTCTTTCTCTTTCTCTTCGGATAGCTTCTCTCTCTCCTTCTTTCTCTTTCTCTTAGGATAGCTTCTCTCTCTCCTTCTTTCTCTTTCTCTTAGGATAGCTTCTCTCTCTCCTTCTTTATCTTTCTCTTAGGATAGCTTCTCTCTCTCCTTCTTTCTCTTAGGATAGCTTCTCTCTCTCCTTCTTTCTCTTTCTCTTAGGATAGCTTCTCTCTCTCCTTCTTTCTCTTTCTTAGGATAGCCTCTCTCTCTCCTTCTTTCTTTCTCTTAGGATAGCTTCTCTCTCTCTTCTTTCTCTTTCTCTTAGGATAGCCTCTCTCTCTCCTCCTTTTCTTTCTCTTAGGATAGCCTCTCTCTCTCCTTCTTTTCTTTCTCTTAGGATAGCTTCTCTCTCTCCTTCTTTCTCTTTCTCTAGGATAGCTTCTCTCTCTCCTTCTTTCTCTTTTCTTAGGATAGCTTCTCTCTCTCCTTCTTTCTCTTTCTTCTTAGGATAGCTTTCTCTCTCTCTCTTCTTTTCTTTTTCTCTAAGGATAGCCTCTCTCTCTCCCCTTTCTCTTTCTCTTAGGATAGATTCTTTTCTCCTTCTTTCTCTTTGGATAGTTCTCTCTCTCCTTCTTCTCTTTCTCTAAGGATAGCTTCTTTCTCTCCTTCTTTCTTTCTCTTTGGATAGCTTTCTCTCATCCTTCTTTCTCTTTCTCTTAGGATAGCCTCTCTCTCCTTCTTTCTCTTCTCTAAGGATAGCTTCTTTCTCTCCTTCTTTCTCTTTCCTCTTTGGATAGCTTCTCTCTCTCCTTCTTTCTCTTTCTCTTTGGATAGCTTCTCTCTCTCCTTCTTTCTCTTGGATAGCTTCTCTCTCTCCTTCTTTCTCTTTCTCTTAGGATAGCTTCTCTCTCTCCTTCTTTCTCTTTCTCTTAGGATAACTCTTATTAGGCATTGTTTAGCCTCAGTCTGTGTATGTGTGTGTGGTGTAGTGTGTGTGTGTGTGTGTGTTGTGTGTGTGTGTGTGTGTGTGTGTGTGTGTGTGTGTGTGTGTGTGTGTGTGTGGTGGTGTGTGTGTGGGTGTGTGTATGTGTGTGTGTGTGTGTGTGTGTGTGTGTGTGTGTGTGTGTGTGTGTGTGTGTGTTGTGTGTGTGTGTGGTTGGTGTGTGTGGTGTTGGTGTGTGTGTTTGTGTGTGTGTGTGTGTAACTCTTTCTTTATGGGTCTCTGTATCTAGTTTTAGCTATTTCCTACAAAAGTATTTAGGGATTAGAAGTAAGAAAGAAGGGAGACAAAAGTGAAAGAAAGAGAAATGGAAGCAAAGAAAGAGAGAGAGAGAGAGAGAGAGAGAGAGAGGAGAGAGAGAGAGAGAGAGAGAGAGAGAGAGAGAGAGAGAGAGAGAGAGAGAGAGAGAGAGAGGAGAGAGAGAGAGAGAGCAGCAATATAGGAATTTTCACTTGGATACTAATTTCGAAAGCTGCAATATCTCATGTTAGCTCTCTCTCTCTCTCTCTTCTCTCTCTTCTCTCCTCTCTCTCTCTCTCTCTCTCCTCTTCTCTCTCTCTCTCTCTCTCTTTCTCTCTCTCTCTCTCTCTTCTCGCTCTGTTGCTCAATAATTTTAAGAATGTACTGAAATCGATTTTTTTTACCTGTATGTATGACCTCCCTCTCCTTCCTTCCTCATCCATGACCTTGATCTCCCTTCCTCCTTTACCCTATGCTCCCTGCTCTTTACCTTACCTGCCTCATTTCTCTCCCTTACCTGCCTCCCTCTCTTCTGCAACCTTTTTTTACCTGCCTCCCTCTCTTCTTCAACCGTTTTTTACCTGCCTCCCTCTCTTCTTCAACCGTTTCTTACCTGCCTCCCTCTCTTCTTCAACCGTTTTTTACCTGCCTCCCTCTCTTCATCAACCGTTTTTTACCTGCCTCCCTCTCTTCGTCAACCGTTATTTACCTGCCTCCCTCTCTTCATCAACCGTTTTTTACCTGCCTCCCTCTCTTCTTCAACCGTTTTTTACCTGCCTCCCTCTCTTCATCAACCGTTTTCTACCTGCCTCCCTCTCTTCATCAACCGTTTTTTACCTGCCTCCCTCTCTTCATCAACCGTTTTTTACCTGCCTCCCTCTTTTCGTCAACCTTTTTTTACCTGCCTCCCTCTCTTCTTCAACCGTTTTTTCCTTCCTTCTCAAACCTTCATTTACTACCCTTACCTTTCATTCCTTCCTTCCCACTTCCTTCCTTTTGCATCTCTGCGTTCTTACTCCTCTCTTCTTACCTACCTATTCCTCTTTCCATACTTTTCCAACACCCTCTTCCTTCCTCCCTTTCATTGATCACCTTTCCATTCCTCTCTCTCTTCATTCCTTGTTGCTTCATTGACCTCTTTTACCCTACCATCTCTCTATCCTTAGCTTCTCTCTCTCTCTCTCTCTCTCTCTCTTTCTCTTTCTCTCTCTCTCTCTCTCTCTCTCTCTCTCTCTCTCTCTCTCTCTCTCTCTCTCTCTCTCTCTCTCTCTCTCTCTCTCTCTACTCTCTCTCATTACCCCCAATATTTACACACATAAACAATACATTTCTTTAGAACTGCCATAATGTGAGGTCTGTCTTTTCACTGACTGTTAATAAAAGGGAAAAATTAAGTACAAATCAACCTGTTTACACTATCGACTTCCCCTTCATTCCCTCCCAACTTCCCCCCTTCCCTCTTTCCCTTCCCTTCCCTCAACCTTCCCATCTTCCCCCCCTTCCCTCTTTCCTCTTTCTTCCCTTCCCCTCCCCTCTTTCCCCTTTCTTCCCTCCCCCTTCCTTCCCTCCCCTTCCCCACCTTCCCCCCTCCCTTCCTTCCCCTCCCTCCTTCCCCACACACACAGCGTCGAGTTTTGATCAATGAGAGCCTCGGAATAGAAGGAGTTACCCTCAATCCTCCCTCTGTTTTATTTCCCCTCTCCTCCTCCCCTCTCCTCCTCCCCTCACCCACCACCACCACTACCAACAACATTACCCCCTTGCATGATTAACAACTATATTTAACCCGCTGCCGCCGCACCATCGATAACCACAGACCCTTCATCACAACTCCCCTTCCCCCCTCCTTCCTCCCCTTCCCCCCTTTCCCCCCTCCTCACAGCCAATCACAGGACAGCCCCCCTCCCCCCCTCCCCCCTTCTTCCTACAACACATGCGCATTGCAATAATAACAGGATGTCGCTTCAACTCGCTTGCTCTACATACCCGCTACTCTACTCATAATGTCGGGATGGCTTTCTCCAACTTTACTAAGAGTGATATAAATGTTGACAAATTTATTCAAACAACAGCTTTTATCTGACGGTAATTGTTACGTATGTTTTCTCGATTTTTTTGTTTATTATGTATACAGGTTTAGGAGGTAACTCTGGAACCACGAATAGTTTCAATTTGTATACATAAATTGACTAAATAAAGTATATATCATTATTATTATTATTATCATTATCATTATTATTATTATTATCATATACAAACTCGATTCCACCCCCCCCCCTCCCCAAGTTCCAATTTCTTCCACCCTTGCCATATAAGAAGAAGAAAAAGTAGATAAGAAAATAAGGAAGCTACAAGAGGCCGCGAGACCTACACGTGGTAGTTTTGCCATATGACCTCTGATGTCTGGCACATTTCCTCCTTGTTTTGGCTTTTCAATCAATCAATTGCCTCGCCGCCTTTAGGGATCAGCCAATCACAAAGCAGGGATAGGGAAGAAGCTAGGTTTGTATTGGTTGACAGGGGCCGACAAGGCATTATAGCAGGGAGGTTCCGTAGACTTAGACGAATCCCTTTATAATAACAACGATAATAATAATAATAATAATAATTTGATTTTCACCCAAAGGCATACAGTAAAAAAAAATATATAGTTACCCTACAAAGA
>JACEEZ010013314.1:266523-279023 GCA_016584305.1 Chionoecetes opilio
GATGAATTTCGCAGAGATGGAATTTGTTTGGTTGCTCTTCTTTGCACTGATTCCAATTTGGCTTGATCTTTTACGAAACAGGGCGACCAGAATTGAACGGCATATTCCAAGTGCGGCCTAACCAAGGACGTATATAATTGTGTCATTACTTTCGGAGTTTTATGTTCAAAGTTGCGTTTAATAAAGCCCAACATCATATTTGCCTTTTTACTGGCAGCTAGGCAATGCGGACTGGTTTTCAGATCATTACTGATGATGACACCTAAATCCTTTTCCTTCTGTACTTCAGTTAACGATTTATTTTGCATTTGATAGTTATATTTGAGGTTATCGTTGCCTATATGCATTACTTTACATTTATCGGAATTGAATTTTAATAGCCATTTGTCACTCCAATCTGATAGTTTGTCGAGATCACTTTGTATGAGTTCGCAGTTTTCTCTAGTATATGTTTTACCGCCTAATTTGGTGCCATCTGCAAATTTCGATATTTTAGATACAAGTCCGCAGTCCAGATCGTTGATATATATCAGAAAAAGAGTAGGACCCAAGACCGAGCCCTGAGGCACCCCACTAGTAACATCTAACCAATCAGATGCCTCGCCATTTATTACTACCCGTTGTTTACGATTTGAAAGCCAATCGCCAATCCATGAACATAATTGCTCTCCTAAGCCATGTGCCCTTAGCTTGGTCAACAGTCGCTTATGGGGAACTGTATCGAAAGCTTTCTGAAAATCAAGGTATATTACATCCGAGGGAATTTTAGCGTCCCAGTTTGAATAAATGACATTAAAAAAATCGAGTAGGTTTGTTAAGCAGGATCTTTTATTTCGAAATCCATGCTGGGAGTTTAGTATTGAGTTATTTTCATCGAGAAAAGACACTTTTTTATCCCGCAATATTTTCTCAAATAGTTTAACAATCACAGACGTTAGACTAATTGGGCGATAATTACTTGTTAGGCTATTACTCCCTTTCTTGAATATCGGTGTCACATTAGCTAATTTCCACATACTAGGAACATTTTTGTCCATTAGCGATTTATTGAGCATAATCTTTAATGGGAGCGAAAGTTGACTGTGACATTCGCGAAGTAATCGCGGCGAAATTTCGTCACCCCACGGAATTTTGCTGGGTCGAGTTTCTGCAAATACTTTGATATTTCGTCTACTGTTATCTCTCCTATTTCCAATATATCACTTTCGAGTCCCGCATACATGGTTACTGGTTCTGGTAATGGAGCAGGAGGAGGAGGAGGAGGAGGAGGAGGAGGAGGAGGAGGAGGCGGCAGCGGAGGAGGAGGACGATTTTACATAGGATTACATAGGAATAACAGACACCAGGAGACCTATGGGTGAGGAGGAGGAGGAGGAGGAGGAGGAGGAGGAGGAGGAGGAGGAGGAGGAGGAGGAGGAGGAGGAGAGGAGGAGGAGGAGGAGGAGGAAGGAGGAGGACCTAGAGGAGGAGGACGAGGAGGAGTATACCCAGCTAATCCTATATAGGAGGAAATAATAGGAGGAAATAGCAGAAAAATAGAATAAATATATATAAAAAATAGAAATAAAAAAAGAAATGGATAAATAGAAATAGAATCTAATAGGAGGAAAGCTAACAGACTATATAAGCAAAGCGTGTGTGTATTGGTAGGCTTCGCCTCGGTGCTCTACTTTGTCTCTTTAGGTCTTAAATTCATGAAAGAAAAACAATAAACTGAACGAATACTTAGAGAACAGTAAATAGCCACTGAAATATAGGTGAAAAGACACGATATGAACTGACAACTAACCCAAAGTGATATCTAAAAAAAATAATAATAATAAATGAAACACAACTAATCTATTATAGAAATTATAGATAAATAACTGAACGTAAATATATGAAAAAAATCAATGAGACTTAAGGGAAAAATAGCTTAACTTATAACTTAAATAACTTAATGTAATAAAACAGGTATACACTACCGTAGATAACAGTGAAGTCGCCCTCTGCAGTGATGTCGCCAGCCGCCAAATATTACGAATTATAGCATCACTACTGATTTTTAGGTGCTACTGAAGATGATACACAGTAGTTTACATCATGACTGTATAATCTACCCTGTTTCAGCGTTGTTTTATGCTTTGTATCTGCAAGTATAGACGGTTTCAAATTTTGCTACGCGTTTTTTTTTCGGGCGACGACGACAGCGGTAGGACACTCAGTAAATAAACACTAGATGGCGACTCTACTGTTGGTAGCCACTTTGTAGATATTTTTGTCATTTGTTCATTTATAGCCATACTATGACACAGATGAAGACATAAAATGACACAGACTCTCCAGATAGCCCCTTCTAACTTTCCTGAAATCATGGATGTAGAAATGGAAGTATTAACGCCACTACACGTCTGTAAACATAAAAAAAAAAGTTGTCCAGGCGACTTAACTGTTATCTACGGTAAGTGAAAATAATAATGTTGTCGTCATCCCCTCTCCTCCCTCCCTTCTTTTCTCCCTTCCCTCGTCTTCTCTCCCTCTTTCCTCATTCACCTTTCCCTCCTCCATTACACTCTCCCCTCTCTCCTCCATTACTACACCTCCTCTTCCTCCTCTTCCTCCTCCTCCTCCTCCTCCTCCTCCTCCTCCTCCTCCTCCTCTCTGTGCCTCCGTCAATGAGAAGGCAAGCAGCTGGACGTCAATCTATAATGTAGGAGAGATGTAAACATTAAGTAATGAAAGAGTCATCAATTATTCGGGACATGATTGATGGCGGGTGGCAGTCCAGTGGTGGTGATGTAGTGGTGATGTGGTGGTGGTGGTGATGGTGGTGTGGTGATGATGTGGTGGTGGTGGTGATGTGGTGGTGATGTGGTGATGTGGTGGTGATGATGTGGTGGTGGTGGTGTGGTGATGATGTAGTGGTGATGTGGTGGTGGTGGTGGTGATGTGGTGAAGTGGTGGTGATGATGTGGTGGTGGTGGTGTGGTGATGATGTAGTGGTGATGTGGTGGTGGTGGTGATGGTGGTGTGGTGATGATGTGGTGGTGGTGGTGATGTGGTGGTGATGTAGTGGTGATGTGGTGGTGGTGGTGATGATGTGGTGGTTATTTGGTGATGGTGGTGGCTATGTGGTAATGGTGGTGGTTATGGGGTGATGGTGGTGATGTAGTGTGGTGGTCATGGCAACGGTAATGGTGATGATAGTATTGGTGATGACGGTGGTGGTGATGCAGTGTGGTTGTCATGGTAACGGTAATGGTGATGATAGTATTGATGATGACCGTGGTGGTAGTGACAGTAGTTGTAATGGTGATGATAATGGCAGTGCTGGTAATATCATGAAGGGTGGTGATGACAATGATAGGAATTTCAAACATTGATGATGGTGGTGATGATACAAGTAAAGATGGTGATATTGGCGATAATAGTGATGACAGTGTTGGTAAAAGAAATTGTGTTATAATGATATAATTTCTAAGTGTATTCAGAACAGCAACAGCTACTACAAAAAAAACAGACAGACATTACAAATAAACAGAAGAAAAAAATAAACAGACTAACAGAAAAAACAGACGGACAGAAAAAAAAACGGACAAACAGACAGATAGACAGAAAGAAAATCCTAATAGTTGTGGGTTTTTCCTAGCAGTGGTGAAGGTAGCAGTGGAAGTTTCAACGGCAGTAACAGCGCGATATTACAACTACCACTTCTACTTGTAATAGTGATGCAAAAACCAGCATTAATGGTGATAATAACGGTAGTGATAGGGAGTGTAATGGTGATAGTGATGACAGTGACACCCTTAGCAACAGAGAACGAATAGCACAAACGGGAGAACAGTAGCACAAACGGGAGAACAACAAAAAGACAAATAAAATAAATAAAACATATGTAGTAATATCATAAAACAAGGAATTAAACCAGGAGTCCAGAACTAATACAAAATAAACCTATAGCTATTGTAGAATAAAGTAATAAGCAGAGAGGAACAACAATAAAAGAAACAACAGGAGTATAATAACATTCAAAACAGTAAAAAAAGTAGTACAAACAGTAGTAGAAACAGTCGTAGAAACAGTAGTAGAAACAGTAATAAAACAGTAGTAAAAACAGTAGTACAAACAGTAGTAAAACGGTAGTAGAAACAGTAGCAAAAACAGTAGTAGAAACAGTAGTAGAAACAGTAGTAGAAACAGTAGTAGAAACAGTAGTAGAAACAGTAGTACAAACAGAAGTAGAAACAGTAGTACAAACAGTAGTACAAACAGAAGTAGAAACAGTAGTACAAACAGTAGTACAAACAGAAGTAGAAACAGTAGTAGAAACAGTAGTACAAACAGTCATAGAAGCAGTAGTAGAAACAATAGTAGAAACAGTAAGTACAAACAGTAGTAGAAACAGTAGTACAAACAGTAGTAGAAACAGTCGTAGAAACAGTAGTAGAAACAGAAGTAGAAACAGTAGTAGAAACAGTAGTAGAAACAGTAGTAGAAACAGTAGTAGAAAGCAGTAGTAGAAACAGTAGCACAAACAGTAGTAGAAACAGTAGTACAAACAGAAGTAGAAACAGTAGTACAAACAGAAGTAGAAACAGTAGTAGAAACAGTAACACAAACAGTAGTACAAACAGTAGTACAAACAGTAGTAGAAACAGTAATAAAAACAGTAGTACAAACAGTAGTACAAACAGTAGTACAAACAGTAGTAGAAACTGAAATAAAACAGTAGTATAAACAGTAGTACAAACAGTAGTAAAACGGTAGTAGAAACAGTAGCAGAAACAGTAGTACAAACAGTAGTACAAACAGTAGTAAAAACAGTAGTAGAAACAGTAATAAAAACAGTAGTAGAAACAGTAGTAGAAACCGTAATACAAACAGTAGTAGAAACAGTAGTACAAACATAAGTAGAAACAGTAGTACAAACAGTAGTAGAAACAGTTATACAAACAGTAGTAGAAACAGTAGTACAAACAGTAGTACAAAAAGTAGAAGAAACAGTAGTACAAATAGCAGTAGAAACAGTAGTACAAACAGAAGTAGAAACAGTAGTAGAAACAGTAGTAGAAACAGTAGTACAAGCAGTAGTACAAACAGTAGTACAAACAGTAGTACAAACAGTAGTACAAACAGTAGTAGAAACAGTAGTAGAAACAGTAGTACAAACATAAGTAGAAACAGTAGTACAAACAGTAGTACAAACAGTAGTACAAACAGTAGTACAAACAGTAGTACAAACAGTAGTACAAACAGTAGTACAAACAGTAGTACAAACAGTAGTACAAACAGTAGTACAAACAGTAGTAGAAAGCAGTAGTAGAAACAGTAGTAGAAACAGTAGTAGAAATAATAGTACAAACAGAAGTAGAAACAGTAGTACAAACAGTAGTACAAACAGTAGTACAAACAGTAGTACAAGCAGTAGTACAAACAGTAGTACAAACAGTAGTACAAACAGTAGTACAAACAGTAGTACAAACAGTAGTACAAACAGTAGTAAAACAGTAGTAGAAAAAGTAGTAGAAACAGTAATAGAAACAGTAGTAGAAACAGTAGTACAAATCGTAGTACAAAAAGTAGTAGAAACAGTAGTAGAAACAGTAGTAGAAACAGTAGTAGAAACAGTAGTACAAACAGTAGTACAAACCGTAATAGAAACAGTAGTAAAACAATAGTAAAACAGTAGTACAAACAGTAGTAGAAACAGTAGTAGAAACCGTAGTAGAAACAGTAGTAGAAACAGTAGTAGAAACAGTAGTAGAAACCGTAGTAGAAACCGTAGTAGAAACAGTAGTAAAACAGTAGTACAAACAGTAGTACAAATAGTAGTACAAACAGTAGTACAAACAGAAGTAGAAACAGTAGTAGAAACAGTAGTAGAAACAGTAGTACAATCAGAAGTAGAAACAGTAGTAGAAACAGTAGTAGAAACAGTAGTAGAAACAGTAGTAGAAACAGTAGTAAAACAGTAGTAGAAACAGTAGTAGAAACAGTAGTAGAAACAGTAGTAGAAACAGTAGCAGAAACAGTAGTAGAAACAGTAGTAGAAACAGTAGTAAAACAGTAGTAGAAACAGTAGTAGAAACAATAGTAGAAACAGTAGTACAAACAGTAGTAGAAACAGTAGTAGAAACAGTAGTACAAACCGTAGTAGAAACAGTAGTACAAACAGTAGTAAAACAGTAGTACAAACAGTAGTAGAAACAGTAGTACAAACAGTAGTACAAACAGTAGTACAAACCGTAGTAGAAACAGTAGTAAAACAGTAGTAAAACAGTAGTAAAACAGTAGTACAAACAGTAGTACAAACAGTAGTACAAACAGTAGTACAAACAGTAGTACAAACAGTAGTACAAACAATAGTAGAAACAGTAGTAGAAACAGTAGTACAAACAGTAGTAGAAACAGTAGTACAAACAGTAGTAAAACAGTAGTACAAACAGTAGTAGAAACAGTAGTAGAAACAGTAGTACAAACAGTAGTAAAACAGTAGTAAACAGTAGTAAAACAGTAGTAAAACAGTAGTAAAACAGTAGTACAAACAGTAGTACAAACAGTAGTAGAAACAGTAGTGCAAACAGTAGTAGAAACAGTAGTAGAACAGTAGTACAAACAGTAGTACAAGCAGTAGTACAAACAGTAGTACAAACAGTAGTAGAAACAGTAGTAGAAACAGTAGGCGTAATATCACAACCTCGAACTCTTCAAACCATTACAATTAACACTATATTTAACACAGGTAAATACCAAACACCTAGCTACCCTCTCCCCTTTTATACAGGTAGGGTTTCTCAGGTGTGTATGTGTGTGTGTGTGTGTGTGTGTGTGTGTGTGTGTGTGTGTGTGTGTGTGTGTGTGTGTGTGTGTGTGTGTGTGTGTGTGTGTGTGTGTGTGTGTGTGTGTGTGTGTCTGTGTCTGTTTTTACCTTAAACGGCACGCTAAATGTTTGACGTAGCTCCCGGAATTATGGCGAAAAGTTAAGAGGAAGATAAATCATTCGTGAGGGTATTGATTTTCCTCTTTTCTCTCTCTCTCTCTCTCTCTCTCTCTCTCTCTCTCTCTCTCTCTCTCTCTCTCTCTCTCTCTCTCTCTCTCTCTCTCACTTCATTCTCCCACATTAAATGTATTTCTTGCCTTGTCATTCTATCCTCTCTTCCTTCCCTTCTTTCGTCTCCTCCTCCTCCTCCTCCTCCTCCTCCTCTCCCCTCCTCCTCCTCCTCCTCCTCCTCCTCCTCCTCCTTCTCCTCCTCCCCTCCTCCCTTCCTCACTCCTCCTCCTCCTCCTCCTCCTCCTCCTCCTCCTTCCCTCCTCCTCCTCCTCCTCCTCCTCCTCTCTCCTCCCTAGAAATAAACCCCCTTAGAGATGGTATTAACCCCTTCAGATCTTCTTTGGGATGACGACGGCATGTGTGTGTGTGTGTGTGTGTGTTGTGTGTGTGGTGTGTGTGTGTGTGTGTGTGTGTGTGTGGTGTGTGTGTGTGTGTGTGTGTGTGTGTGTGTGTGTGTGTGTGTGTGTGTGTGATCCCTTTATTCTGGCCACAGAGAGGTCACCGCCCGGAGGAGAGAATGAAAGAGAGAGAGAGAGAGAGAGAGAGAGAGAGAGAGAGAGAGAGAGAGAGAGAAAGAGAGAGAGAGAGAGAGAGAGAGGAGAGAGAGAGAGAGAGAGAGAGAGAGAGAGAGAGAGTAGAGAGAGAGAGAGAGAGAGAGAGAGAGAGAGAGGAGAGAGAGAGAGAGAGAGAGAGAGAGAGAGAGAGAGAGAGAGAGAGAGAGAGAGAGAGAGAGGTAAAGTAGCTCTCCCTACTCTTCAGTGACCCAGCAGCTTCGTGTCCGTCAGAGGCTTTAGAATTTTGCTTTTGTTTAGTATTTCCCGGTTTTTCGAAGGCGTCAAAAAGGACTCCTCAATAACAAAAATTTATTACGAACCTTCACAAAAACTTTAAAAAATAATCTTGATCCTAACCCAACAGTTATATACAAACCTTCACAACTATAACTTAGAAAAAACAATCTTGATCCTAACCCAACAGTTATATACAAACCTTCACAACTATAACTTAGAAAAAACAATCTTGATCCTAACCCAACATTTTAATACGAATCTTCACAACTATAACTTTAAAAAAAAAAAAAAATCTTGATCCTAACCCAACATTTTACTGTAATACGAACCTTCACAACTATAACTTAGAAAAAACAATATTGATCCTAACCCAACATTTTACTCTAATACGAACCTCCACAACTATAACTTTAGAAAACAATCTTGATCCTAACCCAACATTTTACTGTAATACGAACCTCCACAACTATAACTTTAGAAAACAATCTTGATCCTAACCCAACATTTTACTGTAATACGAACCTCCACAACTATAACTTTAGAAAACAATCTTGATCCTAACCCAACATTTTACTGTAATACGAACCTCCACAACTATAACTTTAGAAAACAATCTTGATCCTAACCCAACATTTTACTGTAATACGAACCTCCACAACTAAAATTAAAATAAAAACCTATATTGATACTAACTGATCCAATAATGTTATAAGAATCCCAGACACAAAACAACATACACATAACTACTCTTACTTTTCTTTTCTTTCCATTTTCTTCTTTTTTTCTCCTGGACCACACATACGAACCTTCACAACTAAAGCTTAAAAAACAATCGCAATCCTAACTCATCCAAAAATGTTGTAAAAAAAAAGGCGAAATAAAAAAACTTTACATAACTACTCTTTCTTTACCTGTTTTCTTTATTTTCTAATTTTCTTTTCTCCTCAACCACAAGTACAAACCATCACAACTAAAACACACACAAAAAACACCTCAATCCTAACTCATCCCAGAATGTTATGAATAGCGACCCATAACACCAATACACATACTAACTACCCTTTCTTTAACTTTTTTCGACATTTTTAACACCAACGACTTGTCTGAAGAAAAATAATAATAGGAAGCAAAGAAAAAAAAGGCAGGAAGGAAAGAAGGGAAAGAAAGGGAAGAAATAAATAGCGAAGAAATACAACAATACACATAATTACTAGGACCCAGATTACAAAATAGGACCTAGATTAGAAAAAGAAAGAAAAGAAAGAAAGAAGGGGCGACACAAAAATAAAACACAACTTTATATCTTACATAAAGCAGAAACCGTAGTAGAGTCTCTCTCTCTCTCTATCTACTCTCTCTTTCTTCTCAAGTTTATTTTTCATTCCCTACGGTGCATTTTCATATTTATTCCTTCGTCATATCTCTCTCTCTCTCTCTCTCTCTCTCTCTCTCTCTCTCTCTCTCTCTCTCTCTCTCTCTCTCTCTCTCTCTCTCTCTCTCTCTCTCTACACATAAAACTCCTAACTACTCTTGCTTTGCCTTATTTTCCCAATTTTTAACACTAACGATTAAATTATGTCTGAAAAAAAATAAAAATAGGACCCAACAGTAAAAAAAAAAGAAGGAAAGAAAGAAAGAAGGGAAGAAAACCTTGGAATGAACTCGACCCGCGAGCCTCTCTAACATTAAGCTCATCAGTAAAGACTTAACTATGTTTACTCTTAATATCTGAGCTGCTTGTATTCCCTAAGCCCACCTAATATATCAAGAATATTAGTTTGAATCCGATTACTGCCTCGTCCAGGGGAAAAGGGGGGGGGGGGGAAGGAGGAGGAAGGAGGAGGAGGGGGAGGGGGAGGGGAGGGGATGGAAGTTTGTGAGGGGAAAGGGTAGAGAGCAGAGTAATGTGTGTGTGTGTGTGTGTGTGTGTGTGTGGGGTGTGTGTGTGTGGTGTGTTGTGTGTGTGTGTTGTGTGTGTATTCATCTAGTTGTATTTTACAGGGCCTGAGCTACACTCGTATGGCCCCGTCTCCATATCAACATTCTTATCATTCATCCTTAGTCCTTAGTGTTGGCCGAAACCATCACCCCGGGAGGCGGGTCACAAACCCCCGGCTAACACCCGGTACCCATTCACTGCTGGGTGGACAGGGGCTCGGGATTTTAAGAAAGACCGCCCGTCTGTCTTCGCTCCGCCCGTGGATCGAACCCGGGACTTCTCGGTTGTGAGCCGAGCGTGCTAACCACTACACTACGGAGTTCCCCTAGTGTGTGTGTGTGTGTGTGTGTGTGTGTGTGTGTGTGTGTGTGTGTGTGTGTGTGTGTGTGTGTGTGTGTACATGACTTTGTGCAGAGGTTCGTGTGTGTGTGTAGTATTAAGGCCCGCGTTGGTAGTACATTCTGTGCACGTATGTTGATCTTTTTGCTTATTTATAATGGTGAGTATCTGTGCATGGCTGTGTAGATAAATATGTGAATTCATTTTATAGGAACACTTTTTGAATCCTAAAGAAATGGGTTCATTCTATTTTTTTTTCATTTATATATATCTTTGACTTGGATTTAGACGTATAGAAACAAGGGAAAGATAAAATAGAAGTAAGAATAAAGAGAGTAGTAGGGAAGGAAAGAAGAAAGGAAGGAAGTAAGGAAGGAAGGAAATAAAGATAGAAATGAAGGAGGGGGGAGGGAGAAAGGGAGAAAGGAAGGAAGAAAGGAAGGAAGATGGAATGAAAGATGGAAGGCAAAAAGGAAATAGGAAAGCAAATAGGTATGGAAGAGAAGAAAAACGAAGAAAGATAAAGGTGAAACAAAGACAATACAACAGAAATAGAAAACAAAGCAAAAACAAACACATAAGCAAACAATACATAAACAAAGACATGAAGACAACTGCAAGAATCAAATCAAGAGTAGCAGGAAAAAGAACTGACAAATAAAAATAAGACCTCAGGAACAAAACAAAACAAGTTCTTTATGGGAGACAGCGCAAGATATAATTGTCTCGTCGTCGTGGGCGGTGAATGGGCGCGGCGGCAGAATGGACAACTCAAGAAAAAAACATATGACGGAAAAATTGAATGAAAAAATACTACCGTTTACCTACCTATTAATTTTCCCCTTGGACACAGCGCATTCTATTTCCCTTCTTCTATTCGTCTCATATTCCCTCATTCACTCAGCGTTGACATTACAGCTCATCATTCTATAGTTGTAACCTTTTATTATTTTTCCCCTTGTACCATTATTTTTCCTCTTGTACCATTATTTTTCCCCTTGTACCATTATTTTTCCCCTTGTACCATTATTTTTCCTCTTGTACCATTATTTTTCCCCTTGTACCATTATTTTTCCCCTTGTATCATTATTTTTCCCCTTGTACCATTATTTTTCCCCTTGTACCATTATTTTTCCCCTTGTACCATTATTCCCTTGCATATTTCCTCTGTACCATATCACTGTACCAATTTTTTCCTGTACCATTATTTTTCCCCTTTACCTTTAAATTTTTCCCCTTGAAACACGATTCTATTTCCTTCCTCTTTTGTACCATTTTTTCCCCTTTCATTATTTTCCCTTGTACATTACTCCCATTGTACCATTATTTTTAACCTTTTAATTATTTTTCCCCTTGTACCATTATTTTTCCCCTTGTACCATTATTTTTCCCCTTGTACCATTATTTTTCCCCTTGTACCATTATTTTTCCCCTTGTACCATTATTTTTCCTCTTGTACCATTATTTTTCCCCTTGTACCATTATTTTTCCCCTTGTACCATTATTTTTCCCCTTGTACCATTATTTTCCCCTTGTACCATTATTTTTCCCCTTGTACCATTATTTTTCCCCTTGTACCATTATTTTCCCCTTGTACCATTATTTTTCCTCTTGTACCATTATTTTTCCCCTTGTACCATTATTTTTCCCCTTGTACCATTATTTTTCCCCTTGTACCATTATTTTTCCCCTTGTACCATTATTTTTCCCCTTGTACCATTATTTTTCCCCTTGTACCATTATTTTTTCCTCTGTACCATTATTTTTCCCCTTGTACCATTATTTTTCCCCTTGTACCATTATTTTTCCTTTCATTTCCCTCACCTTATCATTCTATATTCTTAACCTCCACATAATTTTTCTACATATGTCCCTTATCACCTTTCTTTTACCATTCATTTCCCTCATTTTTCTTCTCTCTGTTCTCTTCTCGATCTCTATCTTCTCTATCTCCTCTCTGTTGTTGTTGTTGTTGTTGTTGTTGTTGTTGTTTGTTGTTGTTGTTTTTTACGTACATTATTCTATATTTCTAACTACCACTTCTATTTTTACTACTTCCTTTTACCTTGCATTTCCCCCACCTCTATGTTTCTAACCTGCCACTTCATTTTTTACTCTTTACATTTTACGTTCCTTTTCCCCCACCACATCCTTCTCTACGCTTAACCTCCTTCGCATTCTTTTTTATTTTTCCCCTTTTCCCTTTCTTTTCACCTCTCTCACCCATTTTTTTAACCTCTTATTTTTACTATTTCCCTTTTCATTTCCCTCACCTCATCATTCTATCTTCTTAACTACCACTTCTATTTTACTATTTCCCTTTTTCCCTTTATCTAACCTTGTATTTCCTTCATTTCTTCTTCCTTCCAGTAAACACTTCATCATTCTATATTCTTAACTA
>JACEEZ010013314.1:284023-286523 GCA_016584305.1 Chionoecetes opilio
ATCTGTCCTTTGCTATAAAAAAATTGTCTGTTGTTAGCCATAAAATTACGAAAAGTAGCTGAATATACCAAATTAGCTAGTGGACAAGGATACTAAACATGTCATATCTATAAAATATTGCTTATATTGACTAAAAATCGTCTAACGGTAGCCAAATTACAATGGAAATTACGTTATGGGTCTCAAGGGGTTAAGGAAAACATAATAGCCTACAGGCGCTATAGGCTCCCAAGGAAGTGGACAGAACGGGCGGAAACAACACTGCCGGGAAGGGATCGTCGGGAGCTGACAGCTAGTTGGATGAGTTGAATAAAACATGGTTTGAGCTGCTTGAGGCGCCCTAACAATACGTTCATCCTAATGGTTGTTACATACATTATCACACACTAGTTTTCATCATTTTTCATCATTATCATCATTATTTCATTATTATAAATATATATTATCAAGTATAGGCGTCCAGCCTCTGGCCCCTTTGCTTTTGGCTCAGTTCTTGCGGCTGGAACGTGGCAGCGAGCTCAAAGTGCTTTTAAAATACCTAGTCTACAGACCTAAATTGAGTTCATAAATTGTTATTGTAAAACCGAAGTTTATTTAGTACTAAATAAATCATTACGCTAATCACTCATTAAGGGCTTGTTCTACGCAAGAAGATTGTTTCACAGATCCCCATTGATTTTGACAGCACTACTTGCATGTCAAATTTCAGCTCAATCCGACAATATTTAGTAGTAGATATTAACTTTTTGGCTCACGAATGGTTCCACTCCCCTTACGCGAATGGGTCTTATGGTAAGTGGCAGATCGCTTCACTCGCTGCCAATTATTACCATTTGTCTTCGCCTTTTTTTTCATCATCGTCTTCTTGTTCTTCACGCACATTACCTACTTTCTTTTCTTCTTCCTGTATTATATCTTCCTCAATGTATTTATTTATTCATTCACTTAATTTATATTCAGAACATTACTGGTTTTTACATATTTAAATTTTTTTGTACCTCTATTTTTCTTCTCTTCCTGTTCCTCGTCCTCATCATCATCATCGTCATTATTATTATTATTACTATCATTAACATCACTGATATTGTTGTCTATCTATGTCACTCTGCATCTCCTATAATCACCTGGTCAATGCTTCCCTTAATTACCCAGCTGTCCAGTACCTTGATTCATCTGACTCACACCTGTACACCTCTCTCTCTCTCTCTCTCTCTCTCTCTCTCTCTCTCTCTCTCTCTCTCTCTCTCTCTCTCTCTCTCTCTCTCTCTCTCTCTCTCTCTCTCTCTCTCTCATCTACCTTTCATGCTTACTATTAATCAAGGGGAGAAGTAGAAGAGGCAAAATCTACGCGATTGGGAAGAATAATGGTCACTTCAAAGCAAGAAAAGGATAATTTAGCCATCAAATATAACTGGAAACATTGTGTAGAAATTTGGTACGAATGAACATACATAAAACAATATCAGGAGGGGGGAAAGGAGGAGGAAGAGGAGGAGGAGGAGGGGGGAGGGAGGAGGGAGAGGAGGAGAAGGAGGAGGAGGAGGAGGACAGAGGAGTCATGCATCTCTTCCTTACAACAGAGTAACTCGATCAGAGCAGAGTCGAGGCGGCGGTGAGGTGGGGGGGAGGGAGGGGGGAGGGGGAGGAGGGGGGAAGAGGGGGCAACCCACTTCTCATCTTCGGCGGGGGGCTGAGTGCCACATTTGGCGTCTGGGGGTGGGGTGAATAGGTGGAGGAGCAGGAGGGGAAGAGGAGGAGGAAGGATGGGAGGAGGAGGTGGAGGAGCAGGAGGGGAGGAGGAGGAGGAAGGATAGGAGGAGGAGGTGGAGGAGGGGGGGAGGAGGAAGAAGGAGAGGTGGAAGAGAAGAAAGTATATAGTGGTAGAAGGAGAGAGGAGGAAGAAGATTATGAGGAGGAGGAGGTAAGAGGCAGGAAGAAGATGAGTAGGAGGAGGTAGGAAGAGAAGGAGGAGGTAGGAGGTAGGAAGAGAAGAAGGTATAAGGTAGAAGGAGAGAGGAGGAAGAAGAGGAGGAGGTAGGAGGTAGGAAGAAGAAGATGAGTAGGAGGAGGAAGGAGGTAGGTAGGCAGAGGTATGGAGCTAGGAAGAAGAAGATGAAGAGGAGGTAGGAGGTAGGAAGAAGGAGATAGGGAGAGGGAAGAAGAAGAAGATGAAGAGGAGGAGGGAGGTAGGAAGAGAAGTAGGAAGGAGGTAGGAAGAAAGAGATAGGGAGAGGGAGGAGGGAGGAGGGAGGAAGAAGAAGATGAGAAGGAGGAGGTAGGAGGAGGCAAGAGAAGGAGGCAGGAGGTAGGCAGAGGGGGACGTAACCCACTTAACCTGCCCAATCACCAGCCTTCGTTGAAATATGTCTCCTTCTATAATGAAACCGAGCACGGCTAACACAATACCGACAGAATTATTACTGGGAGCAGCGCGAGGCCATTTCAGAGCGCTCGCCTCCCTCCCAAAATGTAGTTACACTGAAAGGAGAAATTTAATATT
>JACEEZ010013314.1:296523-304023 GCA_016584305.1 Chionoecetes opilio
CACATTTGGGTTAATCGCAAGGGTCAGCACCGCCGGAGTGCAATGGTGGGCCTCGCCTTGGGAAAACCGCCTTCAGAATCGCGGTATCTCCTGTGCCAGGTAAGTATGTAGTAGTAGTAGTAGTAGTAGTAGTAGTAGTAGTAGTAGTAGTAGTAGTAGTAGTGGTCGTAATGGTGGTAGTAGTAGTAGTAGAAGCAGAAATAGTAGTAGTAGTAGTAGTAGTAGTAGTAGTAGTAGTAGTAGTAGCAGTAGTAGTAATGGTAATAGTAGTAGTAGTAGTAATTGTAGAGGTAGCAGTGATGTAGTAGTAGTAGTAGTAGTAGTAGTAGTAGTAGTAGTAGTAGTAGTAGTAGTAGTAGTAGTAGTAGTAGTAGTAGTAGTAGTAGTAGTACATAGAAGTGGTAGGTAAAAGTAGTAATGACAGGCATTAACAATACGTAATAATAATAATGATAATAATAATGACAATAAAGATATTAATGATAATGATAATAGTAACGATAAGAAACTCACTAACAATCTATTAAGACAACGCAATCCATTTCTATATCATTATTATTTTCCCTTTCACAACAGCTTCATCAGAAACAAGTTACTCTTACATAAATAACTTAATTCTTACCAAGGAACTTTTCACTTTACCATTGGAAAAAAATACCTCTTTTACATATCAATTACAACCTGATTTTTGTTTTTCGTGTATTATTCCTCAGCTTTTAATTGGCTTGTATGGAATTAGGAAAAAATACCCCAAACTTTTCACGACTCTCCAATCACCCGCGTAAATAAAACAACGCGAAATTAAGGATCATGGTTTGGGTAGCAAAAAATATCTGAATATCATCCAATTGTAATTTCAACAAGGTATTTGCATTTTAATTTTTTTCCATTCAACTTTTTGTTCCAAATCCTCTTCTTATTGCCATTGTCTCACATTTTAACACACGGAGAACCTAATTAAATATACAACGGTAAACGTAACCCTTAACATGATACGGGCAAGACACAAAAAATAATAAACAAATTAGAAGAGTTGAAATCGGTAAAAAAGGGTTTGGACTGTGGATCAAGTATCGTATATAAAACAAGAGTATCGTACATCAGACAAAAGTATCGTACATCAGACAAGCGGGACAAGGATGTGTGTGTACGATAATTGTCGCCACGTGTCGGTACTTTTGCGAGGGTTGAGCAGAAAGGACGTGAGTGTGCGCGAACCTACCGAGAGTTTCGTCAAAATATCCGACCAGGTGCCTAACTTTTAACGATAAACAGGTAACCCATTTGTAATTACGCTTAATTACCTTGCGTCCTAGAGAGAGAGAGAGAGAGAGGAGAGAGAGAGAGGAGGGGAGAGAGAGAGAGAGAGAGAGAGAGAGAGAGAGAGAGAGAGAGAGAGATAAGAGGGGGGTACGTGGAGGGATTGAAAAAATTGCCCGAGTGAAAAATCTATTAGTTCAGTGTTTAACCGACGCAATATAGAGCGAGGCATTTATGGGGTGGTGGTTTGGTTTGGGGGGTGGTTGGGGGTGGTTGTGGTGGGGGTGGGTGGTGTGGGGTGGCGGGTGGTCGTGGTGGTATGGTGGTGGGTGGGGTGGTGGTGGGTGGTGTGGTGGTGGTGGTGGGGTGGTGTGGTGGTTTTGGGGTGGTGGTGGGGTGGTGGTGGTGGGTGGTGGTGGTTTGGGTTTGGGGGTTGGTAGTGGGGGTGGTGTGGTGGTGATGGGTGGTGGTGGTGGTGGGTGGCGGTGGTGTGGTGGTGGTGGTGGTGGTGGTGGTGGTGGTGGGGGGTGGTGGTGGTGGTGGTGGGGTGGTGGTGGGTGGTGGTGGGGGTGGGTGGTGGTGGGGTGGTGGTGGTGGCGGTGGTGGTGGTGGTGGTGGTGGGTGGTAGTGATGGTGGTGGTGGTGGTGGGTGGTGGTTTTTGGTTTGGGGGGTGGTGGTGGTGGTGGTGGGGGTGGTGGTGGTGGGGGTGGTGGGGTGGTGGTGGTGGTGGTTGGGTGGTGGTTGGCGGTGTGTGGTGGTGGTGGGGTGGGTGGTGGTGGGTGGTGGTGGTGGTGGTTGGTGGGGGGGTGGTGTGGTGGGGTGGTGGTGTGGTGGTGGTGGGTGTGGTGGTGGTGGTGGTGGTGTGGGGGGGTGGTGGTGTGTGGTGGTGGTGGTGGTGGTGGTGGTGGTGGTGGTGGTAATTGGGCTGTTTTGTTTTTGTGGTGTGTGGGTGGGCACAAAGGGCCCCCCCGGGGGGGGGGGGAAAAAAGTGTATCGCTTTATTGGGGGTGTGGTGTTGGAGGTTAAAATTTTGGTTTTTGAAAAGGGACCCCAAACCCCCCCAAAAAACCCCCCCCCCCTCCCCCCCTTCAAAAGTTTCCATCCCCCCTTTTTTTTGGTGTTATTTTTGCCCCCGCTGTTCGGGAAGGTTTTTGGGGTTAAAAAAGGTCGTTGTGCGGTGGAGGGGGAATGGTTATGGAGGGATTGGGAATTGGGGGGTGGGGCCTACTTTCTTTTTTTTAAAGGTTTAACCCTTTGCCGGTTTTTTGTTATGGGGTTTAGTTTAAATTGAGGGGTTTATGGTGTTTGGGGGGAGGGGTGCTTAATTGGTTTTTTGGGGTGGGTTTGGGGTTTAAAGGAATTGTGGTTAAACTTAAAAAAAATAAGCAAACTAATCTAATTTTTTTTCCCCCTTTTTTTAAAACCCTTTTTTTAAAAATTTTTAAACCCCCAAACAACCCCAACCAAAAAAAAAAAAACCCCCCCCAAAAAAAACAAACAAAAAACAGTGTGGCGGTGTGTGTGGTGGGGTGGTGTGGTGGGGGGGTTGGTGGTTTGGGTGTGGTGGTGGTGGGTGGAGTGGTGGTGATGGTGGGTGGGGTG
Organism: Chionoecetes opilio; assembly: GCA_016584305.1. Taxonomy (NCBI): domain Eukaryota; kingdom Metazoa; phylum Arthropoda; class Malacostraca; order Decapoda; family Majidae; genus Chionoecetes; species Chionoecetes opilio. The sequence goes on from JACEEZ010013314.1 coordinate 299,387, forward strand.
TGGTGGGCGGTGGTTGGTGATTAGGTGGTGGGGTGGTGGTGGGGGGTGGTGGTGGTGGTGGTGGTGGTGGTGTGGTGGTGGGGTGGTGTAGGTGTGGTGGTGTAAAACTAAAAAAAAAATGAAGCTCGACATATCCTCATTATCATCACCATTATCACTGTCGCTAATATCACCATCACCATCACCACACACACACACACACACACACACACACACACACACACACACACACACACACACACACACAAAACACACACAAAACACGTAGTATCAGCCATCTCATTACCTATGTCGACTGATTAATGCCAGGTAATAAAATTATACCTTTGCCTTTTCTATCTGCAAATGTAAGGCCACCACCACCACCACCACCACCACCACCACCACCACCACCACCACCACTACCACCACCACCACCACTACTACAACCAAACCTAATACTACCACCTCACCCCCCTCCCCATTTTTTGGTCCCCCCTTCTTTTTATAATTTTTCCCGTCCCCCTCAACGCCGCATACTGTACACGAAAGTTTCTAAAAATACTGGGAAATCAACTAAGGTCGCTTCTGCCATGGATGAGGCGGCGGAATGTGCCTTATGGAATAGAGAAGATGAATTTGGCCGTAATAGTCTTCATCATTCTTTTTTCATCATAAAAGGATTAACCCCTTCATGCCCAGATCTTTCCTTTGCTATAATAAATCGTCTGTTGTAAGCCATAAAATTACGAAAAGTAACTTAATATACCAAATTAGTTAGTGGGCAAGGACATATCTATAAAATATTGCTTATATTAATTGAAATCGTCTAGTGGTACCCAAATTACAATGGAAATTACGTTCTGGGCTTCAAGGGGTTAATACAATTTTTTTATGTTTGAATATTCTAATGTTTCTATATTTTCAATTGTCATTTGGCAGATTTTTAACACCTTTTTTTTTTTTTTATTCATTTTTGTATATTTACCCCTTCATATATACTATAGCGTCGTGTTGTATGACAAATATTCTGTATTAAAAAAAACGAAACATAAAACAACAGTAGTAAATAAATAAGACTAGAGCTACACCTCAATTGTATACAAAAAAAAACATTAACCCCTTGAGGCCCAGATCTTTCCTTGGCTATATAAAATCGTCTGTTGTTAGCCATAAAATAACAAAAAGTCACTGAATATACCAAATTAGTTAGTGGACAAGGATACTAAACAGGTCATATCTATAAAATATTGCTTATATCCACTCAAAATCGTCTAATGGTACCCAAATTACAATGTAAATTACGTTCTGGGCCTAAAGGGGTTAACACAATTTCCCTTATAAATCAACACCACGAGAAGCAAACACTATTACGATGGTGCTAAAAACAAAATCAGGTTGACTAAATCGCTCAAATAATATTCTCAATACCAGGAAATACGCCGTAATCACCGTCGCATTAGCTGAATAAATGATTAGCGCGAAAATAACTGTGTTCCCCGGTCAGTTGTGTATTATATTTAATGCATGCAAATACTTGGCCCGGTTGTGTGTTTGAGGGCAGAGAGAGAGAGAGAGAGAGAGAGAGAGAGAGAGAGAGATGAGAGAGGAAGAGAGGAGAGAGAGAGAAGAGAGAGAGAGAGTAGAGAGAGAGAGAGAGCATACAGAAAGACAGACGACAAGAGAGAGAGAGAGAGAGAGAGAGGAGAGAGAGTAGAGAAGAGAGAGAGAGCGAGACGAGAGAGGAAGACGAGACAGAAAGAGAGAGAGAGAGAGAAGAGAGAGAGGAGAGAGAGAGAGAACAGTACAGAAAGACAGACAGACAAAAGAAGAATAGAAATAACTTTACGAAAAACGAAACATACACAAACAAATACAAGAAAACAGATAACAGACGATACAAACACAAAGACAACAAATTACATTTTAGATTAATTTAGATTTACAAAACATTTTTACAAACATACCATGATCTAAATACGTAACTACCAAATACATAAAATTGCACCTATTGATAAAACTCTCTTAAAAACTCCTTTAAATATACACATCGAAATACTTAATATACAAAACACATACAAATACACATACGACTAAATACGTATACATACACAAACACACACGATCAAATACGGACACATATACATATGAGTAAATACACACACACACACACACACATATGAGCAAATACACACACATACACATACGAGCGAATACACATATATATACATACAGAGAGACAGGAGAGAGAGAGACAGACAGACAGACAGACAGAAAGACAAACAGACAGAGAGACATACAAAGAGACAGACAGAGAGACAGATAAAGACAGAAAAAAGACAGATAAAGAGACAGATAGACTAAGAAAGAGACAGACAGAGAAAGAGAGAGAGAGACACAGAAAGAGACAGAGAGAGAGAGAAGCAGACAAACCAACAGACACACACACAGACAGGGAGTGACATTCATTGGATCCAAACACTCACACTACTACACGCGTAGGTTGATGTTTACACTACGCTACTCTATTCCATTCATACCAAAAAAAGAACTTTGGAATGAATAAAAGTGAGTGGAGTGGGTCGACTGCCCCCCCCCCCCCCCCCCCCCCCCGCCCGTCTGTTCGCTATTAACATACAATTAACGTTATAATGTGAGGGATAAATGCATTAGTGTTTAATTGTTGATGCTTCGGAGGCAAATGTGTGAAGAGATAATTGTTACTGGTGAATTAGTTATTACAAATGTTAATGAAAAAAAAGATTAACTAATTTGAGTGTCATTGAAGCTGTTACTAGAAAATTTGTTATTACGTATACTAATAAAAAAAAATCACTAGCTAATTTGAGTGTAATTGAAACAGTTACAAGAGAATTAGTTATTATGTATATTGAAGAAAAAAAAGATTGGCTAATTTGCGTGTAATTAAAAGTTACATGAAAATTATTTATTACATATATATAAAAAAAAAACTGGTTATTTTGAGTGTAATTGAAACAGTTACAAGAAAATCTAGTTATTACATTTATTAATAAAACTGTCTAATTTGAGTGTAAATGTTCTATCATTCAGTAAAAGTATACACTATTTCTTTTTTTCCTTTGCACCTTTTGATACGTTTAATTAATTCAATATTATGTGATCAATTCGGTTTATTAACAGGAGACGGTGAAGGGAAATTAAGCATATGCTTACTTCACTTTTTAAAATTACTCTTTTTTCATTCCTATTGAGCAAATCAGATTATTTTGTACATTTTGTCGCACCCGCTGTAATATATACAATTAATTTTTCTTGCAACTGAATATGTATTGGCAATGCCATTAATATTCTGTGTTCATGAGGTTTTGTGGCCATTTGTGAACCAACTGAGCAGTGTTAGTGATTATGAAGAGGAGGAAGAACACAAAGGAATACAAAGGAAGAAAAGACAGGGTCCAAACGAGGCTACCTGTGTGACTTCTTTCTACCACTATAGCTTCTACGTGTTAGAAGTAATAAAAAAAATTAAAAAAAGCAAAGTTGAAGGGTCCTCCCCACCCACCTCTCCCTCCTGCCTAGGCCGACGGGAAGAAAATGAGAAAGTAAAACACCATGCAGTATTGAAAAACTGCCATGGAATTTGATAGAAAAGACTGACCACAACGATGACCATGTCGCCAGTACGATGAGGATGAGGATGGATGATGAGAAGGCGAGAAGGAAAAGAAAGAAGGAAAAAGAGAAAAACCAGAACAGGAAGACCTACATCGAGTACTCCCTTTATGATAATGATAGTAACAATAATAATAATAATAATGATAATGGTAACAATAAGAATTGTCATTATTACCATTGAGAAAGATGCTATAACTAGAGCGTCATATACACAAGATCACCACTCGCGTATGTATAGAACAGGTATGTACTAAGTATATAGGAGTCCCAAAGACACTCTGCGCTAAAAGAACACGCCACGGGAGCACTGTGTACCCACTCACTGAGAGGAGAGGGAATGCATACTTACCTAGCATTTTTTTTACATCCCAAAGGACTGGCCAAGGGCACAACAAAAAGAGGTAACACAAAGCCCGCTTAGTTGCCAGTCCCTATAGGAAGACAGTAAGAGAATAAAAAAAAAAAAAAAGAGGGGTGGGCTAATTTAGTTCGGGAGGTGTCTTGTTACTCTTCTCTTGAAAAGATTTAAGTCGCAGGAAGCTGGAAAAATAGAAACAGGAAGAGAGTTCCAGAGCTTACCAGTGTAAGGGATGAAAGAGTAAAGATACTGATTAACTCTTGTGCATTAGGAAGATGGACAGAATAGGGATGAGAATGAGTAGAAGCATAGCAGACATGACCTATTGCGTCACTGTACCTTGACCTTTCATTGGATCATACTCATTTTCGAAGTCGTCCTAGCTTTTGGTCATATCTTTTTACCATAAACATTTTGAAAGGATAAATTGAATAGTTTTTCAGTAATCGTAGTGACAAACAAGAAAACAAACAAACACGCTACCAAACTCAATACCACCCCGGTAGCGCAAGTGGTAATAATAGTAATAACAGACAGTGATGTACTAATTAAGCAAGTGGACAGCGGCTCTCATGCCTTGGTGAAGGTTAAGGTCCTTGGAAGCAGCCTCGAGAGCCGCGACCTCGCTGTCAGGTGATCATTT
>JACEEZ010013314.1:308180-313180 GCA_016584305.1 Chionoecetes opilio
GAATCTAAAAAATCAAACAACAAAAACAACAACACAACAAAAAAACAACAACAACAACAACACACCAAAAAACACAAAACAACAACAACAACACACATCAACAACAACAACAACAAAAACAACAACAATAACAACAGCAACAACAACAACAACAACAAAATAAAAAACATACAAAAACAATAGCAACAACAACAACAACAACAACAACAACAACAACAACAACAGCAACCAGGTCTCGTCATGTAGTGTTTAGTTCTTCAGGAGCCTAATTAGACACACACACACACACACACACACACACACACACACACACACACACACACACACACATACATAGTTTAATTTTCTTTCAACTCTCTCCGCTTATCGAAAATACACACAAGAACTTAATTACAACAACGGGAACTTGGCCACTTTTAAGGCGTCTGACACTGAAGTAATTACCCGGGTGAAAAATGTTATTCCCGGCAGCAGAGTAACAGGTAAAAATGGAGATACGACTTGTTTTTACCACTGGGAGAGGGGGTGAGGAGGGGAGAGGGGGGAGGGGTAGGGATTTTGAGTAGAGGGGGAAAGAGGGGAGGGATTTTGAGTGAGGGGAAGGGGGATTGAGGGAGGACTAAGCAGTTATGTTGGGTCGTAGGGGAGGTAAGCAAGGAATGAATGGTGGGGTGTAGAGGATATAGAAAAAGAATAATGGGTGTAGTGGGACAAGAGGGGATGATATATTGATATTGATATTTTTATGAGCCTCTTTATATATTACAATACTGAGATTATTTCCAACAAGTTGTAATATAAGGCCAGATCCCTTGAGCAGAAGCCTTAATAGGGATCCAGAATATCTAAAAATGTCATCCCAGTAGTCGTATATATAGACATCTTTTTAATATTTACCTAATATATAGATAACTATGGATAATATAACGAACTATATGATATTTTACCTGCATTCATCATAATATACGCATATATATGTATAGGCCCATATATACCAATACATTCTTCAACATGTATACAACAACACATATACAATGCAATACATACCTAAGAAAAAGCATACAGATACATAGTTACCTACATTCACACGTTATATAAACATCATACACTATACATACGCCAAAATATTACATATTAACATACGAATATGTACAATGAGAAAAAGTAATGGGGGTCTAATAGGGTGACAAAATACACGAGGGAAGGAAAGTGGGTAGGTAAGGGAAGGTAAGTAAGTTCTAAATGTACAGGTAAGTTTCAGGTGTTACAGAAGAGGCCTTCAATAAATGATCCAGTATTAAACAGTCTCCTTGTGTTCTTATATTCTTAAGAAGTGAGAAAAAGCATAAGAGAACTAAGGGGGAAGGTAGTGAGGTATAGTTAAGGGAGGGTTAAGGGAAGTAAAGGCGAGAGTAAATAAGTACGATAAGTAAATAAATAAGTATAAGTATTTAGTAGTCTCCTTGTGTTCTTATGTTCTTAATAAGTAGAATGAGGAAAAAGCATAAGAGAACTAAGGGGAGAGGTAGTGAGGTATAGTTAAGGGAAGGTTAAGGGAAGTAAAGGGGAGTAAATACGTATCAATAAGGGTAAGGTAAGAGGCTAAGGGTGTATATCAGGAACTAAGGAAAGCTAAGGGGGAGATAAAGGGAGTTAAAGGGAGTAATATGTAACCCCCTCCTCCCTCCCTTCCTCCCAGATAGGCGGGAAAAAAATTGAATTACCAATTTTATTTGAGTTTTGGATTTGCCAAGGTTGAAAATAAGGAAATGAACGCATAATTGAAATAAGCGTGTTTGTAAGGACGATTAAGTGTATTTGCCAAAACCATATCCCCTTGTTTTGAAAATGCTTCTCTCTCTCTCTCTCTCTCTCTCTCTCTCTCTCTCTCTCTCTCTCTCTCTCTCTCTCTCTCTCTCTCTCTCTCTCTCTCTCTCTCTCTCTCTCTCTCTCTCTCTTTCTTTTTCTCTCTCTCTGGTAATGGTGGGGGTGGTGGTGGTGGTGCTAGTGGTGGTAGTGTAAGTGTAAGTGGTGGTGGTGGATGTGGAAGTGGTGGTGGTGGATGTGGTGGTGTGGTGGTGGTGTGGTGGTGTTGGTAGTGGTGGTAGTGTAGGTGGTGTAGGTGGTGGTGGTGGCGGTGGTGGTGGATGTGTAGGCAGTAGTGTAGGTATTGGTGGTAGTGGAGGTGGTGGTGATGTAGGTGGTGGTAGTGGTAGTATAGGTGGTGGTGGTGTAGGCAGTGGTGGTGTAGGTGGTGGTGGTGGTGGTGGTGGTGGTAGTGGTGGTAGTGGTGGTAGTGGTGGTGGCTTCCCTGATCTAACAAGGAGTCTGGATGTGTAAAATTGTGCGCAGAGTATCAAGTCATGAGCAAATATGTTAATCCGCGAGTCAACAAGGCGCTAAGCTTCGTTGTGGGCGTGTATCTCTCTCTCTCTCTCCCTCTCTCTCTCTCTCTCTCTCTCTCTCTCTCTCTCTCTCTCTCTCTCTCTCTCTCTCTCTCTCTCTCTCTCTCTCTCTCTCTCTCTCTCTCTCTCTCTCTCTCTCTCTCTCTCTCTCTCTCTCTCTCTCTCTCTCTCTCTTAATTCTTTCGACAAATGACGTGGAATTAAAATGCAAATTTAAGATTATAACTTGAGCACTTGCGGAAACAGAGTCGAGGATGGAGCAGGGTGATGAAGGGAACAAGTCAACAGACACAGTGACGGTGACATAGGTGGAAAGAAACAGGCCATCAGAGGGGAAGAAGAAGAGGAGGAGGAGGAGGAGGAGGAGGAGGAGGAGGAGAGGGGGAAGAAAGATGCGCGTGGAATGACAGGCTCAAGTGAACGTGAAAAACAGACACGTTGAAATGTAAACAAGTCACACACACACACGCACGCACGCACGCACGCACGCACGCACGCACGCACGCACGCACGCACGCACGCACGCACGCACGCACGCACGCACACACACACACACACACACACACACACACACACACACACACACACACACACACAGACAGACAGACAGACAGACAGACAGACAGACAGACAGACAGACAGACAGACAGACAGACAGACAGACAGACAGACAGACAGACAGACAGACAGACAGACAGACAGACAGACAGACAGACAGACAGACAGACAGACAGACAGACAGACACACACACACACACACACACACACACACACACACACACACACACACCACACACACACACACACACACACACACACCGTAAAAGGTCTTTCTGGGTAAAGTTCAGACACAATCAAAAGAACTTATGAATATTAAGTCTTATTTCTTCCTCTCCTCCTCCTCCTCCTCCTCCTCCTCCTCCTCCTCCTCCTCCTCTTCCTCTTCCTCCCTCCTCCTCCCTCTATCCCCCATCTATATCTATGACACTTAAATCTTCTGCGTCAGTTCCTCTCCTTCTGTAATGTTCTTTTATTGACATCAAAGAGGGACAAAAAGCCGTCGAGTGGATTTGAGCTGAGCACTCTTGACTTTCACCTTCCTCAAAGCCATAAAGGGAAGGGAGGACAGGCATATGGAGAAGAGGAAACATTTAAGAGTATTAAGAAGAAGTGTAAGATAATGAGTAAGACATGTAAGATATTGAGTAAGAAATGTAAGATAATGAGTAAGAAATGTAAGATAATGAGTAAGAAATGTAAGATAATGAGTAAGAAATGTAGGAAAATGAGTAAGACATGTAAGATAATGAGTAAGAAGTGTAAGATAATGAGTAAGAAATGTAAGATAATGAGTAAGAAATGTAAGATAATGAGTAAGAAATGTAAGATAATGAGTAAGAAATGGAAGATAATGATTAAGACATGTAAGATAATGAGTAAGAAGTGTAAGATAATGAGTAAGAAATGTAAGATAATGAGTAAGAAATGTAAGATAATGAGTAAGAAATGTAAGATAATGAGTAAGAAATGGAAGATAATGAGTAAGAAATGTAAGATAATGAGTAAGAAATGGAAGATAATGAGTAAGAAATGGAAGATAATGAGTAAGAAATGGAAGATAATGAGTAAGAAATGGAAGATAATGAGTAAGAAATGGAAGATAATGAGTAAGAAATGGAAGATAATGAGTAAGAAATGTAGGAAAATGAGTAAGAAATGTAAGATAATGAGTAAGAAATGTAAGATAATGAGTAAGACGTAAGATAATGAGTAAGAAATGTAAGATAATGAGTAAGAAATGTAAGATAATGAGTAAGAAATGGAAGATAATGAGTAAGAAATGGAAGATAATGAGTAAGAAATGGAAGATAATGAGTAAGAAATGGAAGATAATGAGTAAGAAATGTAAGATAATGAGTAAGAAATGTAGGAAAATGAGTAAGAAATGGAAGATAATGAGTAAGAAATGGAAGATAATGAGTAAGAAATGTAAGAAAATGAGTAAGAAATGGAAGATAATGAGTAAGAAATGTAAGATAATGAGTAAGAAATGGAAGACGAAGAAGAAGAAATGTGAGAAGGTAAGAGATATCAATAAAAACTTTCCTCTTGTATTCATATATTAGGAACGAACAGATGAGACATGAGGTTAAAATAGATCAAAAATACTGATAAAGAAAGAAAAAATGTACAATCACTAAAAAACTTTACTATAATTATCACCCATTTACAAGAAAAAATAGAAAATAGAAAGAAAAAAAACACGAGATGAGACGAGACGCTAAAACATAATATAGAATAAAACCTCCCTGGGTTATACAACTTATAGACTGATAGAAAATAATAACAACATAAGAAACCACGTAAAAAACCCATCAATTCATAATCGGCAAAGTGACCAAACATAACTGAAAAAAAAATCAGGAAAAAAAGTCACGAAACATCCCTTAGATCTACAGCTTATAGACTGATATAAAGTAAAAACATAAGAAACTAGGGGGGGGGGGGGGCACTCAGTAGAGCGCATACCTCCGCCCGAATATTTCATCAAATATACGTATGTATATATATATATATATATATATGCACTCTGTA
>JACEEZ010013314.1:318180-328180 GCA_016584305.1 Chionoecetes opilio
TAAAATAACGAAAAATAACTTAATATATCAAATTAGCAAGTGGACAAGGATACTAAGCAGGTCATATCTATTAAAATACTGCTTATAGTCATCAAAATTAACTAATGGTATTCAAATTACAATGGAAATTACGTTGTGGGCCTCAAGGAGTTAAACATGTTATGGTAAAAAGTCGCCTCGTGTCTACTCCAGTTTGTTTTTTTATCATTCTTCTTCCTCTTCTTTACAATGAGCTTCTAATTCATTCCTCACTCATTTTCGTTCTAACAACTATTTTCTTATCTGTATTTAGTTTTGTGTTGTATACCATTTTTTTGTGACTCTCTCTCTCTCTCTCTCTCTCTCTCTCTCTCTCTCTCTCTCTCTCTCTCTCTCTCTCTCTCTCTCTCTCTCTCTCTCTCTCTCTCATTCCATCATTTCAACACCACACAGAATTCATTTTACGTGATTTATACAATTTGATAATAAAAATAACAAAGTTGATAATAAAAAATAACTTCGGCCTAAGATTTTCGAGTTTTCGGTAACCTCGTGAAAATTTGAGAGAGAGAGAGAGAGGAAGTAGAGAGAGGAGAGAGATGACGAGAGAGACTGAAGGAAAGAGAAGTAGATGAGACGATGAGATGAGATGACTTGATGATTTGAGCGTCAGAGATCGCAGAATCGTTAGAGAGAGAGTGAGAGATTTGAGAAGGAGTAGAGTTTAGAGAGAAGAGAGCAGATGATTGTAGAGAGTAGAGAGTCGTATCGAGACGAGAGACTGAGCTAGATCGAGAGAGAGATCGAGTAGAGAGTACTGAGGCTCTGACGAGAGTGAGCATGAGAGTTACCATTCAGATTAAAGTTTGTATTAAGTATTGTGTGTTGAGTGTGATTACGACTCTCTAAATCTACGCACATGTATATAATTAACATCTCCTCTTTCTCATCAATTCTTCTTCCTTCCTTCGTTCCCTTCCTTTATTCGTTCCTTCTATCCTTCCCTATTCGTTTATCTATTACCTTCTATCTCATATTTTTTACTCGGGATTATTTGTTTTTACTCTCTCTACTCTCTCTCTCTCTCTCTCTTTCTCTCTCCTCTCTACTCTCTCTACTCTCTCTCTCTCTCTCTCCTCTCTCTCTCTCTCTCTCTCTCTCTCTCTCTCTCTCTCTCTCTCATTCCTAGTTTTTATCCCATTCTTCCATTATATTTCACCGGTTTATTGTTTTAGTTACCTTTTCCAATTTTTATTATGTATACTGTCTGCATGTTAACTGTCATTATGTTATCATTAAACATCAACATCATCATCATCATTATCATCATCATCATCATTATTATCATCATCAAGAAGAAGAGGAAGAAGAAGAAGAAGAGGAAGGAGGAGGAGGAGGATGGAGATCAAGATGGAAAATAAAGACGAAACAAAACAACAACAACAACAAATACAAAACAAATACATATAAAAAACAAAATAAAAACCCACAATAAAAAGAAAATAATAACAAAATAATAATAATAATACTCTGAAAATAATGACGAAAAAGAACAATAACAAAATGAATATAAATAAAATAAATAGAGAAAAAAAACAGATAAAAAAACAACAAGAACAACATATAAACAAAATACTCTAATAAAAAAAAAAAAATTCAACCCAAAACAAAATAAACTAACAACAAAACAAAATAACCAAAACAAAATCTAATATAAAACAAAAATTCAACCCAAAACAAAATACTCTAATAATAAAATACAAAATTCAACCCAAAACAAAATACTCTAATAATAAAAACAAAAATTCAACCCAAAACAAAATACTCTAATAATACAAAATAAAATTAAACTCAAAACAAAATACTCTAATAATAAAATAAAAAATTCAACCCAAAACAAAATACTCTAATAATAAAAACAAAAATTCAACCCTAAAACAAAATAAACTAACAACAAAAACAAAAATTCAACCCAAAACAAAATACTCTAATAATGAAAACAAAAATTCAACCCAAAACAAAATACTCTAATAATAAAATAAAAAATTCAACCCAAAACAAAATACTCTAATAATAAAAACAAAAATTCAACCCAAAACAAAATACTCTAATAATAAAAACAAAAATTCAACCCAAAACAAAATACTCTAATTATGAAAACAAAATTCAACCCAAAACAAAATACTCTAATAATAAAAACAAAAATTCAACCCAAAATAAAATACTCTAATAATTATTAAAAAAATCAACCCAAAACAAAATACTCTAATAATGAAAACAAAAATTCAACCCAAAACAAAATACACTAATAATAAAAACTAAAATTCAACCCAAAAAAAACAAATATGCATCAACCAGTAAAGATACCTAATCATAAAACTATTAACCCAACACACACAACACACACACCATAAACCACGAACACCACACACACACACACACACACACACGCACACACACACACACACACACACACACACACACACACAAGAAAAAAAATACACTTTAAGAATAAAAAAAAACCACTACTACCCTTTGTAACTAATTCTAACACGTGTAACAGCATCAAGCGTTTCTTTCTCTTTCAGGTTATCGTTTCCCATCTCATTAACCTTTGCACACCACCTCGCCAGAGTAAGAACAGCACCACGTAATCATCCTTTATACATGTCGGCACCGATTGGTCACTTTATTTACGCGTGTCGCCCTGTGAGTGGCCAACGGGTGCACACTGGCGACATATTACCGAAAGATAGATGACCACGTCCCTCTCTCTCTCTCTCTCTCTCTCTCTCTCTCTCTCTCTCTCTCTCTCTCTCTCTCTCTCTCTCTCTCTCTCTCTCTCTCTCTCTCTCTCTCTCTCTCTCTCTCTCTCTCTCTCTTGGTCCACTTCAACACCAAGCAGAATTAAATTTTACGCGATTTATACAATTTGATAATAAAAATAACCAATTTGATAATAAAAATAACAAATTTGATAATAAAAATAACCAATTTGATAACAAAAATAACAAATTTGATAATAAAAATAGCCAATTTGATAATAAAAATAACCAATTTGATAATAAAAATAACCAATTTGATAATAAAAATAACCAATTTGATAATAAAAATAACCAATTTGATAATAAAAATAACCAATTTGATAATAAAGATAACCAATTTGACAATAAAAATAACAAATTTGATAATAAAAATAACCAATTTGACAATAAAAAATTACCAGACTTCGTATTTCGGTATTTCTACGAGAAAATACCTTCTACACTTCTTCATATTCCTAAACAAACTTATACACTTCATTAGGATATCTAAATATAAAATGATACCAAAGAGAGCACGGTTAGACTTCATTCGCTGGTTTATAGTATATGCTAATAGTGGAACCTAACCTCACCTAACCTTTCCTAAGCAAACATATACATATCATTAACAAATCTAAGAAATAAGATGATATAAAATACATATAGCAAAGTTAGCGCTCATTCGTCGGTTTATAATCTTACAATACAGAAAGGGATATAAATAACACTACAAAACCCAACCCCTAATTTTTCTCAAAGTTTTTCTCAGTGGTGCCTCCGTTTGACACAGATGAGCAGGAATAAACCTTCCCTTCCCTGAACACCTTGTCAAGTACTGGGACGCCAGACAATGCCCTTCACTTCTCACAGACACCAGGACGAAGGAAGCACCGCCTCTACTACAAAACTTTATCGCGAGAGAGAGAGAGAGAGAGAGAGAGAGAGAGAGAGAGAGAGAGAGAGAGAGAGAGAGAGAGAGAGAGAGAGAGAGAGAGAGAGAGAGAGAGAGAGAGAGAGAGAGAGAGAGAGAGAGAGAGAGAGAATAAATACATCGAAAATCACGAGAAAAAGAAAAAAAATTCACCCGTAAAAACCTGAGTGAGAGAGTTTTATCAGCGGCATTTCCATCTTTAAGTTAACCCGTGAGTTTTACAAAGGTCGCCTGAACTCTTAACGTCTTCCTCACTCTTTATTGAACACCCTCAGCCGCCTCCCAGCGAACCTTTTACGCCGCAGAACTAACCTGTGAATGACTAATAAGGTACCTCTCACCCTCCCTTGCTCCTCCTCCACCTACACCCATACCTACACCATCCACACACACACACACACACACACACATACACACACACACACACACACACACACACACACACACACACACACACACACACACACACACACACACACATACACACACACACACACACACACACACACACCAACACACACACACACACACACACACACACACACACACACACACACACACACACACACACACAACTCATTTAGGTTTATTTCTATAACGTCGATTGCTTCTCCTTTTTCAATCAATCAAAAAATTTCAATCAATATTTCAGTTTTGATCTCAAATCCACCCACGAAATATCTGAAACTTACAGCGACCAACAACAAAATTAATAATAATAATAATAACAACAACAATAATAATGATATAATAATAACAATGATAATAATAACACTTACCCAATGTCGAACTAGCTGTCGTGATGGCTGTAGTTGTGGTGGTGGGGGTAGTATTAACAGCCTTGAGGGAGGGAGACATAAGGGCGAGGACATGCATGCACCACCATACAAACACGTCCTTATTACCCTCCTGTCCATGGCGGCAAATCCTTCACTAAGCGTCTTCATCGCAACACCTCACGCAACACTCACTCAGTCTTTTTTTTAACGAAGCGAAAATTCCATTCTATCTTAAGGTCTCATGCTTAAAATGATGCCTATGTTTACCTGATAATATGGTTTACTATGATAAAAATACAACTGAAATTTAGAAGAAGCGTAGTTATTCCCTTCTCCTGGCATCAAATATCTGTCTGTAAGCAGCAAGGGGTCGAGATTTTTCACCTCGTTAAAAAGAACCCAGTATAGTTAACGCGTCCACTGTAACACTCACAAATCTCAACAAAACATCGTCCTTGGTATGATACACTTCCTCACACGTCCTCTCGTTTTCCATAACACGTAAGTCCTTCCAGTGTTCCTTTCTTTGTGTTTTCTCTCTCTGAAAAAAATAATAAAGTGGTCAGTATTGAAATGAAAGTAAAAGATGACGCAACAAGTCGGTCATTGTTGCCTATAAAAAGGAAAGAAAGATAAAAAAAAAAAAAATATCAAGACACATGAATAATTAAGAAAATACTATCATCTCTCTCTCTCTCTCTCTCTCTCTCTCTCTCTCTCTCTCTCTCTCTCTCTCTCTCTCTCTCTCTCTCTCTCTCTCTCTCTCTCTCTCTCTCTCTCTCTCTCTCTCTCCACTACATCACAAGTCACACAACAATACAATCTACGTAGCTATGCAGTCAATAAGAAAACCTATAAGTAATAATTCAGCGAAGCAACCTGCCTCCCGAAGTTAGCCTCCCCCTCCCTCAAAACTCACAATAAACATGAGCAAGAATAACACATAAGAAGCCACTGCAGAGACGAGAGGGAAACTGAGGTGCTTCTCTTTGGTAAAATGATCGATGTCACTTTCTAATAATAATGGTGCGAGGGTTGCGAGTATGAAGGTGTTTGTTGTGGCATTGTGGAGCAGCTGTTATGACGCCAAACATTAGAACATAAGAAAATAAGGAAGCTACAAGAGGCCGTGAGACCTACACGTGGTAGTTCTTGCTACTTAACCTCTTCGCACCCAGATCTTTCCTTTGCTATTAAAAAAATCGTCTGTTGTTAGCCATAAATTTACGAAAAGTAACTGAATATACCAAATTAGTTACTCGACAAGGATACTAAACAGGTCATATCTATAAAATATTGCTTATATTAATTAAAAATCGTCTAATGGTACCCAAATTACAATGGAAATTACGTTCTGGGTCTCAAGGGGTTAATTAATACTACCTACTTCCACCAAACACTACAGTCGAGATTACGAAAAGGAAATTAAGACAACTTTTACATTGTGTATGAGAGAGATAGTAAAAGAAAACAGGGATGCATTATATATGTAACTATACCAACTATCGATAATATATAAGAACATAAGAACATAAGAAAATAAGGAAGCTACAAATGGCCATGAGACCTACACGTGGTAGTTCCTGTAATCAAAACTTGAAGAAGAATAGGGAATATATTGTAAGAATTTGTTTAATCATAGTGGTGACAGATAGAAGCAAGTGTAAGCTACAACGAGTTAAAATAAGTAAGAAACTAAAGTAATGACGTGGCAGAAATAGATGGTGACAAAATTATGATGAACTGAAATAAAAGTGTGAATAGTGGAGCGGGATAACTTATCTAGACAATATAAGAACATAAGACATAAGAAAATTAGAAAGCTACAAGAGGCCGCGAGACCTACACGAGGTAGTTCCTGTTACTTAACACTACCCCATCCATGAATGTATCTAGCCCCCTTTTTAAAACTCCCTAATGACTCCGCACTAACTACCTGTCTACTGAGTCCATTCCAATCATTTACCACCCTATTTGTGAACCAGTTTTTTCATATTTCTTTTTCTAAATCTACCCTTTTCCAGCTTGAAACCCTTACTTACATGCAACAAACATATACAACAACAGCTTATCACGAAACAAAAGAGCCATATAAAACCAAGAAGAGAAAAAATAAACAGAAAAATATGGTGATGAAAGTTAAAATCAAACCAGCAAATGACAAAATTACAGAAACAAACAAGAAAATAATAATAATAATAATAATAGATATAACAATAACAATAATAATAACAAAACACTAACAAATAAACAACTAGAGAAAGAAAATAACAATACAATCACGAAAGTTAACAGATAAAAAACTGAGTCAAAAGAGAGAACTATTGGACAGAATGACAAGCAATAACGTAGGAACCAATCAATAACCAACAATTATAACTTAAATAACAATAACACAGCTTAAAAAATGGAGAGAACAGACAGAGGGGTCGTCAAATTGAAGAGAGAGAGAGAGAGAGAGAGAGAGAGAGAGAGAGAGAGAGAGAGAGAGAGAGAGAGAGAGAGAGAAGAGAGAGAGAGAGAGAGAGAGAGAGAGAGAGAGAGAGAGAGAGAGAGAGAGAGAGAGAGAGAGAGAGAGAGAGAGAGAGATATTGAAATGCCAAAAATAAAGGGATAAATGTGCCTGGAGTGAGTGAGAGAGAGAGAGAGAGAGAGAGAGAGAGAGAGAGAGAGAGAGAGAGAGAGAGAGAGAGAGAGAGAGAGAGAGAGAGAGAGAGAGAGAGAGAGAGAGAGAGAGACAGAGAATGAAAAGAGGATGAGGCAGGATAGAGAGGAGAGAAGAGAGAGAGAGAGAGAGAACCAAAAGAGAGAGAGAGAAGGAGAGAGAGAGAGAGAGAGAAGAGAGAGAGAGAGAGAGAGAGAGAGAGAGAGAGAGAGATGAGAGATAGAGGAGAGAGAGAGAGAGAGAAGAGAGAGAGAGAGAGATGCAAAAGATAGCAGAGAGAGAGAAGAGAGAGAGAGAGAGAGAGAGAGAGAGAGAGAGAGAGAGGAGAGAGAGAGAGAGAGAGAGAGAGAGAGAGAGAGAGAGAGAGAGAGAGAGAGAGAGAGTATAGAGACAGACATCACAAACATTAGCATCTCATATCGATTAATTCTAACTCTTCCTGTAGCTTCAGCAAAACAATAAGAGCCAAAGCCAAGCACAAAATGTCACCTGTAGTCTAATCTGCCTTTTCCTCAGAATCTGCATCGCAACCCAAGTGACATTAAATAAAGACTTGTTTTATAGATCTTCCATTTTTTTTTTTTTTTTTTTTTGAGGGGCACAATGAATTTTTTTCTATGTATATTTTCCTTTTTTTTTAGGCACAATGTATTTTTTTTATTTTTTTTTTTTTTTTACGTCTAATGTTTCTAGAAAAAATAATTCATTCTCTGATATTCTATGATTTTTCTTTGTCTTTAAGAGGAGGAGGAGGGGGAGGAGGAGGAGGAGGAGGAGGAGGAGGAGGAGGAGGAGGCGGAGGAGGAGGAGGAGGAGGAGGAGGAGGAGGAGGAGGAGGAGGAGGAGGAACGAGAAACTTGAAGAGAATGACGTAAGTAGTAAAATGGAGGATATAAAGAAATGAGAAGAGGAGGAGACAAAGGGAGACTGGAGGAGGAGGAGGAGGAGGAGGAGGAGGAGGAGGAGGAGGAGGAGAGGAGGAGGAGGAGGAGGAGGAGGAGGAGGGTGGCAGAGTCCAGGAATACATAAGTCAAGGCGACATACTTGAGAAGAACCAGTAGTAATAATGCATCAGATGACCGTCCAACAGTGTCACTCTCCCCGCGACTTCCTTTCTCCCTTGTCTCTCCACCTGCTCCTCCCTCCACTGGGCGGCGCAGGGGTGGAGTTACATGTGGAGGAAGGAAGTGCAAGGTGGATAAGAAAGAAAGATGCGTGTGTGTGTGCGTTTGTGTGTGTGATAATGCAACATACATTAAAATCAAATCATCTCAGTCATCAAAACTTGTACACTTCCTCAGTAACATGACAACTTCAGTGATCAATAAGTCCAAATATATCAATATAACAATAAAGAAATAAGTCATAACTAACTTGGTTGACAAAATCCACCCCATCAGATACTGTAGCCAAAATCATCACCTATTTTGAAAGTAATGAAAAGTTTTGCATAACCTCGAACGTCAAATGCCAAACCCTAACTATTGGATGAACACGCTGAAAATACCACCACTACACTAAACATTACCTGTCCACGGTACACGCACAACCGTTCCAGTCCTGCCAGTTAACAAAAACAGAGACGAAAAGTAAATTGCATCGAGATATACAGCAAATAATACCTAAAATACATTGAATAAAAGCTAAGTATAATGGGTTGAAAGGAAAAGAAATGGCTATGACAGAAAATACAGAATTATCAAATGGATTAAAAGATACACTGAATTATGACATTAGTAAAAACATCTGTCATTGAAGAAGAAGAAAAACTTATTTCACTTATTTTCTTCAATGAAACTACTATACTCAACATGGTCTCTCTCTCTCTCTCTCTCTCTCTCTCTCTCTCTCTCTCTCTCTCTCTCTCTCTTCCTCTCTCTCTCTCTCTCTCTCTCTCTCTCATTCTCTCTCTCTCTCTCTCGCTGTCTCTCTCTCTCTCTCTCTTCTCTCTTCTCTCCTCTTCTCTCTCTCTCTCTCTCTCTCTCTCTCTCTCTCCTCTCTCTCTCTCTCTCTCCTCTCTCTCTCTCTCTATCTCGTCTCCTCTCCTCTCTCTCTCTCTCTCTCTCTCTCTCTCTCTCTCTCTCTCTCTCTCTCTCTCTCTCTCTCTCTCTCTCTCTCTCTGTACGTCTTTATGAGTGACATGGCTGTGTAATAAACTTTTCTTATTAGGAAATTATGACACGTTTTCCTGATTTGTGTGAGCGAATTATGACGTTAGGTGAAAAAATGTTATGCTGACGTACTGTATTTTTTCTTTTTCCTCCTCCTCCTCCTCCTCCTCCTCCTCCTCCTCCTCTTCCTCCGCCTCCTCCTCCTCTTCCTCCTCCTCCTCCCTCCTCCTCCTCCTTCTCCTCCTCCTCCATCTCCTCCTCCTCCTCCTCCTCTTCCTAACACGTAAAGGAAATAATGAAAGAACAAGTCGACTAGCAAACTACCACTGATGAATTACTCTCTTTGGCGCCAACTTTCTACTCTTAAAAGAATGTATAATCAGCGCCAACTTTCCTGCAGCTAAAGGAATACCATAGCATCGTCAGAAATAGAGATCCAGATTACAAATGCCTGCTGAACGCCACTGTGATGTTATATAGAAAACAAGAATGAGAGTAGAAGAAGAGCGAGAGCGAGAGACAGAGAGAGAGAGAGAGCGAGAGAGAGAGAGAGAGAGAGAGAGTCAGACAGATAGATAGAGAGAGAGAGAGAGAGCGATAAGAATAAAATTTCATGTTTTCGAGACGAGCAGCGAAGCCATTTATGAGAAAACACTTCACACATCTCTCTCTCTCTCTCTCTCTCTCTCTCTCTCTCTCTCTCTCTCTCTCTCTCTCTCTCTCTCTCTCTC
>JACEEZ010013314.1:333180-335680 GCA_016584305.1 Chionoecetes opilio
GTATGTATTAACGCCAACCCATTCACTCACCCATTACCCATCACCACACACCCATTCACTCACCCATTACCCATCACCCCCCATCTATTCCCTCACCCATCACCCATCACCCCCCACCCATTCACTCACCCATCACCCCACACCCATTACCCATCACCCCACCCATTACCCATCACCCTACATCAAGGTTTCCTCAATTCTCGCAACCCACTTTTTTTCACAATTATCGCTAATAGGCTGCTAAAAAAAAGAAGAAAAAAAGGGATCGGATCATCTCATAAGTGGGCTTAAAACCTTCCCCTGGTCAACCTGGTTCCAAAAATGTGCCATATGATGGGATTGGGCCACGGGGGGCGGAACCTATACCACACACACACACACACACACACAGACGCACACACACACACACACTTTCGCTTATATATATATACTAGCCGCAAAGCCGCCCTCCGGGCGGACTTTTTGGCTAGCTCCTGCGGAGGGCTATTGGTGGGCCTTCGGCCCACCAACTCGGACTCTCCAGATAGCCCCTTCTAACTTTCCTGAAATCATGGATGTAGAAATGCATGTATTCCCCCCCACCCATTCACTCACACATTACCCATCACCCCCCACCCATTCACTCACCCATAACCCATCACCACACACCCATTCACTCACCCATTACCCATCACCCCCCACCTATTCCCTCACCCATCACCCATCACCCCCAACCCATCACCCCCCACCCATTCACTCACCCATCACCCCACACCCATTACCCATCACCCCACCCATTCACTCACCCATTACCCATCACCCTACATCAAGGTTTCCTCAATTCTCGCAACCCACTTTTTTTCACAATTCTCGCTAATAGGCTGCTAAAACAAACAAAAAAAGTGATCGGAACATCTCATAAGTGGGCTTAAAACCTTCCCCTGGTCGACCTGGTTCCAAAAATGTGCCATATGATGGGATTAGGCCACGGGGGGCGGAATCTATACCACACACACACACACACACACACACACACACACACACACACACACAAACAGACAGACAGACAGACACACTTTCGCTTATATTATTATATATATATATATATATATATATATATATATTATATATATATATATATATATATATATATATATATATATATATATATATATATATATATATATATATATACGGTATATATATATATATATATATATATATATATATATATATATATATATATATATATATATATATATATATATAATATACACGTGCACGGCACCTCGCAGAGCTTCTACAGCCCAAAGTAACAATACCAATGTTACTTTGTTACATTTGGTAATGTTACTTTGCTACAGCCTACAGGCCCAGCAGGCTGCTCTCCCCAGCAGCTCACCGCTCCTCCCCCCGCTGGGCCCTATACGACCCCACATCCTGGGGAGGGAGGGAGGAAGGGAGGGGGGTAACACTAGAAGCGGGGGGATTACCCCACAATGCTTGTTTCTACTTGGGACAAAAAAAATTGAATTGGTCAAAATTGACCTTCCCTCACCCTAATTACTTACTCCTCTGCCTCGGGCAATCCCTGAACATTAATACATCAATGTTACATCGTTACAGCCTCTTCATTAGGTCACGCGCCCTTAGCTCACGACGCCCTAGAATCACACTTTCAGCTCATCAGCGTCTACTTGGCTGCCCGCGACGTCACCTCCCCCACCCATCACGTCCCGTCATGAACACAGCCATAATCCAGTCATCTGTATGTCCCTCCCTTCCCTCCATCACTGTCACGGCCAACACTACCAGTACTTCTTCATCTACTACTACTTCAACATCCATACAACCATATAACCATACATACCTGGTGTTGTCCCCGTCCCCTGCCTGCACGCCGCCGGTCACCTGTGCGGGGCAGGTCACGAGAAGAAGGAGAAGTAGATCGCGTCCATGTGCTTTGGTCAACGAAGCTTCATTTCGCCCGAGGCTCAACGACTAGCCGACGCCGCCTCCTCCTTACCTCGCTCCTTCACAGTGATATAAATCTCCCAATATTTGCGCTGAAATATCCAACATTAATTCAAAATCCCCTTAATTCATCGAAGAACTGGCCTGAAATCTATTCATAACATTTCAACATTCAATTGTTAACTTTGTCACATCCATGGTGAAGGATGCTACAATGCTTCTTGTTGAAACTTGAATGGTCCTCTCAATACATTGTTTAAGTACGTTTTCTCTACGTGTACCATACAGTAGCTCCTTGTCTTATTGGTGTGTATATTTGTATATATGAGAAAGACTATATTTGTATATTTGAGAAAGAGTAGTAATGTGTTATTTATCCGTGGCCTGAAAACGCCTGAAAACGCGCTACTGCTCTGACTGCTCATGCGCTGGACACGCGAATACCAACTCATGCGTGTGTGTGTGTGTGTGTAGCTTCCATTGCTTCGTCATAAGATACAATCATACAACTGTCTATATTATGTAAACCATTCTTAGCTTAACTATC